>CM070037.1:117024678-117035029 GCA_036250615.1 Ptychadena robeensis | reverse complement strand
GACAGTTAAAGTTTATTGCCTTCATGGTGACATGCTGTAGATAGCTGTAAAGTAACATTTTCAGGTAACGTTTACAATAATGGAAATCCTTTCCTCGTAATCCATTATAGACCCTCTTTGTGGTTGTAGTGGGCCAGAGGTTGCCTTTCTGATAGTAAAACAAAGTGTAATCATTAAAGTGGAGACTGTAAAGGTCCCCACACAGGGGACCGACAGATGAGCTGTGGAGAGCAATGTGATGACGTTGCTGAACGTAGACTAGTGTCATTCACGTTCTAGGAGAGGAGGGCTTCATGTGTATGGCATATAATGACTGTTATCAGAGTGCCGCCTCATCATTTCTTTGTCAAATTATGTTTTGGTTTCCCCCCCCCCCAGGCGAGTAAGTTTGGCTGAGGCTTTCCTGACCGCAGACATTGTCCTCAGCACTCTGCAGAACATTTCTGAGGGGCTTGTGGTCTATCCCAAGGTAAGCTAAAAGCCAACCTCAGATGTCTTATACTTAAGTTATACAGGGGTGCTAATTTACGCACGCACAGAGGGTACACAACATAACTTGTTTGAGATGAGTACCAGGAGATGGTGTTTTGTACTCACCCAATATGTAGTGCCGTCTTCCTCACTGTCCTCTGCCTCCTGCATGGTATATTCTGCTGCAGATTGACCTCCCTGTTCCTGATTGATCCTCTGATCAGCTGTCTCCATCCACAGGTCACCAGCTGGCTTTGGGTCACGTGTAACTCTCACAGTACAACATGTTAGAACCCTCATATCTCAGTATAGCAACCCTGACATTTTCTGGGTTAGTAACTAACCCCTGAGACTACCTGCAGTCCTAATGTCATCCTTTCATAGTCCTATTCCAACACCAGTCACACCATGCTTTTCGCTTGTTAGATTTTCCCCTTACATATGTCCACTTTCTGGCTTTCAACCCCCAGATCTCCCAACACACTTTTTTTTTGTGATTAGTAATTTACAACCGAGAATACCTATTTCACACCCCTAACTGCAACCTTACATAGTTATATCTATATTTTCCTTTGGTTATTTAATTGATATAAATTGTACTCATTTAACAATAAAAACTGAAAGAATTTTGGTAATCTAAACAATGTAACTTTGACAATAGTGTATACAGGATAAAATGATTGTGTTCGTGCTTTTATCTCAATTTGAAAAAAAAATACAATACCATCTTCAGCCACAAGATGCCCCCAGTCAACAATTGCTATCAATGTACGGATCACATCACTGGCTTCTTTCTGACATATCTGGGAAGATTGGGGAGTGGTCTCACTTTGTGACTGCCCTGAAAGCTGCAGCTGCCCAGACCAGGAATACCTTCTAGTTGTTAGTAACACTACTGCAGCTACACATAGCTAGTTCTTATTCTGCATGTGTACCTGTGTCCAACTTATGTAAAGCTCTGTATATATGTTCACATAAACACTAAATATGGCCATATGCCATGGGGAGGGGGGGGGGGGGGGATAACCATAGAAAAGTCTAGTAGTAATGGGAATGGTATGTACATGAGTGCTGCAACCATTCTTGCCACTCTATCAGAGGCAGCTACATGAGGGTGCATGTCACTTGTGGGACCACTAGGCATTTAAGATATGTTACAGGGGAATGAATACTAAAATATGCAAAAGTACTAAGGGGCCATTCACAGTGTCGCCTGGAAAGGGGGTATTTCCTACATCCAGATGCCTGAAAGCAATGTAGCGGGAAAGACGTGACATGAGGTGTCTCCTGGTCTGCACCTTTGCAGCACCTTTTCTATTTGATATGTGCTACACACTAAAAAAAGTTGTAAATTATATCGCAAGAAATAACCATAAGTGCTATTATCATTGTTAATTGTCACAACCTAAACTTCTGATGTCTTCATTCTGTTTCAGGTTATTGAAAGAAGAATCCGCCAAGAACTTCCCTTTATGGCCACAGAGAATGTGATCATGGCGATGGTGAAGGCTGGAGGAAATAGGCAGGTCAGTTATTCTCTCGTGTGGTTTGTGCTAGGTGGTGAAGTTCGGAATGAGGAGATGGGAAATGATTACCATACACCGCTCATTTTGCTTTCGATTCCCGATCGATCGCTGTTGGCGCAGATTAAATGTTGGGGAATCAAGCCCTGTCCACCTTAAGCATTCAATCCCGCTTGAACGAAATGCAGATCAAACAGGCATCTGACATGTTGGTAAATCCCTGTTCGATCACCATGTCGTGCATTTTCATAGTTTATAGACCCTGACAACCATTACCCTCAATCTCCATCCAAAGTATCTGCCATGGGTTGAGCACCCAAAGTGGTGTGCATCCATTCGCTGAAACAATTGTTGAACTATCATTCATCGACCTTTGCATAAGCCAGTGGTTCCCAAACTGGGGGCGCAAAGTTATTCGAGGGGGGCTGGCCCTCATTCATAGCCTGTGTTTGAATAGGGAGGAGGGCTTGATAATGTTGCTAAATAGAAAAGTGGGGCCTTGCCAGAAATGTTTGAGAACCACTAACGTAAGCCAACAATCACATAGTGATTTCTCAGAAATCTATGCATGTATGGCCAGCTTAAGCCAGACTGAAGAGGTGAGTTTTCCAGGATTGTTTGAAAATGGGAACAAGTCTAATGAAATCAGGGAGAGAGTTCCAGAGAGGTGGGGCAGCCCTAGAGAAGTCTTGAACCCGCACATGTGATGGATATGAGTGGGGAAAGTAATTAATAAAATATTTTTTTGTACACATATACTATACATGTAACTATTATTGATTATAGTATAAAATCTGTAAACGTTTGGTCCTTTGCACTTGTATTCATTCTTTTATTCTTTACAATTGATTTTTTTTGGGGGGTGGAGGTTATTCTGTTTGTGCCAAATAGATTGTGGACTACATTTCTGTATGAATGTTGCTCATTTCAGATTTTATGATTTTGTTCCATCCTTTTCATATAGTCTACTTAGCTGTAGAGTTCAAGTGGAAGTTAATCATGTCAATAATGACACTAGAATTGCTAATCATAGAGAGGAATGCTTTAAAAACGAATAAACTAAAAAACTAAACAACGTAAAACTTACCTATAATTTTAAGAAGATCCCTCGCAGCCCCTCCCCTCTGCCTGTCTTGTGCCTCGGTGTAGTCCAGAACTCACCGCAGAGATAGCTGGGTAAATCTCTAATCTCGGCTCTACATTAAGCAGAATGAGACAAATTTTCCCATAGAAAACCATTATGAATGCCCCCAGTGGCCACTCGCAATATTGCACCACGAATTTCACATGTGATTCAAGGGAACAGCAGGCAAGTATGTATTTTTAGGATTGTGGAGTGCTACACCACTGTCTTGCCTGCTCAGAGGTAGGTCAGACTTTAATTTTACATATTTATTTTTTAGATTTTGAGTACACATCAGCTTTTAGTTGCTGTATGATTTTACCATATATGCCAAATTCATTTTCCTACTCTTTGTGCCAGTGCTGCCATTGCCAATCCTTTGTTTTCCTTCCTTTGTGCCAGGACTGCCATGAGAGGATCAGAGTCCTGTCCCAACAAGCTGCCGCTGTAGTGAAACAAGAAGGTGGAGATAATGACCTGATCAACCGAATCCGATCTGACCCTTACTTCGCCCCCATTCACGCCCAGCTGGACCAGCTACTCGACCCCAAATCGTTTATCGGCCGAGCGCCTCAGCAGGTGAGACTAACCCGCCTTTTCATGCTTCTTTTTTTAGCTTTTTAAACCAGGGTCGTGTTTCCTGATGCGTTTTCATTCCGGTTCTCTCTGTGTATGGTTGTAAAGGCGGTTTGGTCAGGTCCCTGCATTTAAGCATAAACTGGTTAAGCAAGTTATATTACTCCACCAGTTAAATCAGATTATTGATAACCACACACCAAACTGTAACTAACTGCTGGCTAAAAAAAATCTTAATAAAGGGGTTTTCCTTCCTAAAAGCTGATGCTTTACCAGCAGGACTTAAGGCTCATTTACATTAAATGTGCTGCGTAGCGCCAACGCACAGCACAGATTTCATCGGGAAGCGTGTCCTTCCATTTACACATTTTTGAACAGCAGCGTAAGCTATTCACATACATGTGTGGGAAGAGTTAACTCTACGCATGCACAAACGTGCTTGGTGTGTACTGTGCAAAGCGCATGATGGTGTTAAAGCGGGTTTACACAAAAAATAAAAAGAGACATTACAAAATGCATACACACAACTCCACTAAAACGGGTCTTTGTCCAGGGACAGCGACCCCCAAAAAAAACACCTTTCCTGCCTGCCGCCATGCCTGCAGTGTCAGGTCCACCAGTCTATAAGATGGAGGAGTGAGACACTTCAAGTCTCCTCCATCCACCTGTCCGGATCTGAATAGGGTACTGTTCCGCCCCTCTGCATCACCCAATTCAGATGCAACTGGCTGTGGGCACATGGGGATATGGTAAAGGAAAACTGTCACATTTTTACATACACATTACTCGCCTACATCGGGTCTTTGTCCAGGGACAGCGACCCCTAAAAGAAAAAATACCTTTCCTTGTTCTCTCCTGCGACGCCAGGTTTCAAGACTGAGGAGCGTGATACCTCAGATCTCGCTACCTCACCTATCCACATCTAAATTGGGTAACGCTCCACCCCCCGCCTTACCCAATTCAGATGCTACTGGTAGCAGTAGCATGGGGATGTGGTAAAGGAGACATTAGAAGTAATGTCTAATTTTCCATGTTCCCCTGGGGTTGCCGCTGTGCGATGTCATAGGGGAGGTGCGTCATGGAACTTTAATGATTTTAAACACTGTGGCTGTTAATAGAAGGCAGGATCGGAGGTGGTAGGTCCACTTTAATGATAGCATGCACATTACTAGTGCACGATGCAGTTTGTTTTATTGAGACCTATTACAGGTATCCATGTTACTGTATGGTATCAAAAAACATTTGTAGGGGGCTCTGTTGTGATCCTGAATCAGTGGTCCCTGCCCCCTGAAACCACACCTTATCTTTTTCTTTAAAAAATAAACTTCAGACCGTTTTCCACCACCTAAGAATCTTTCTTGGTCCTTTTAAGGTGCCCGTCCTCACATAGATATGTGCTAGATGGATGGCCACTTCGAGGGCCGTGCACATTCATGGCCATCTATCTAGCACATATCTATTGCGGCTTTGAGCAGAATCAATCAATCCAGCTCAAACAGGGTTATCAGACATGACCGTAAATCACGGTCGATGTCCATTGCTTTGGATTGGGACTGCGGGTGACACAGCAGTGCAGTGCCTCCAGCTATTTCTAGATCGGGCTCAGAGTGATGACGTCATTGCACTGAGCTCGAAGGCTGACCCGAAGGCATCAACCCGTGTATGGCAGCCTTTAGTGTAGTTATCAGTTGACCCATAGGGCATTTAATCCAGGCAGGTCTGACCTTCTAAATAAAATTTAGAATCACTTACCCACTACAAGTATGCTCTGCACATGCAGTTATCTGAATAATCCAGGTATAGATGGAGGTGACCAATTGCCTGATGCATGACTGTGACTTTTTTTCTTTTGCCAGGTTGTGAAGTTTTTGAAGGAGGAAGTGATGCTGCTACTGACACCGTACCAGAGTAAAATGGATGTGAAGATTGAACTGGATCTTTGAGATGTGCTATAGAGAGAGAACTATTTTGGAAATAAATATAACCGATCCGTTTATGTGTTGTGTTTTATTTCATCATTGAGATCTTATAAATTCACTTTATCCCTGTACATTTAGTTAACTGTATAGTTCTGATCCTTAGGTCCATTGTAGTGGTTCCCGAACTGGGGGGTGCAAAGGTATTCCAGGGGGGCGCTGGCCCTCATTCCTAACCTGTGTTTGAATAGGTGGGGGGGGGGGGGGTTCATAATGTTGCTAAACCTCTTTGGCGTTATGCCTGAAGCCTGTGCTGGTGCAGTTTGATAGTAAATCAAACTGCGCCCATGCCGGGATTGGGCATAAGCGCCAGCTCTCTACCTGCAGCAATTCTACAGAGCTGCACACACACAGAGCTTTTCCAGCCCCGTGCCTTCAGCGCTATAGACCTCCATGGAGGTTAATGGAGGAAAGCTGCTTTTCTCCCCACACACTGATGGCATCTATTTGACATGGCGGTGTGTAGAGGGTCGGCGGGGGGGAGCCATCTATTGGCGGGGAAACGGCTTTTCGTGCCATAGAAAATGGCGCTAAAAGCCTGTAACACCCAGGGGGCTAATAGAAAAGGGGGGCCTTGCAAGGAAAGTTTAAGAACCACTGGTCTAATGTAAGCCCAAGGTGAAAGGATTGTAGAGACGCAAGATAATGGTCATCCGAGAGATAAAAATCATAATAGTGTTGGGAGGACATCAGTTGTTCTGCTCCCAGGCGAGGTTGTTCCAGCCACAGTGAACTAACCTGCCCAACGTTTGAAGGTCCCTGTGCTGGAGGATACTCACGGGGTGCCATTTTCTTAAATGAAGGTCCCAATGAGCACAATGGCCTCCATCATCCGTAAGTGGAAGACATTTAAGCCCACCGCCATCTGAACTGTGTAATCAGGGGGAGAAGGTAGTCAGGGAGGTGACCAAGATCCCAATGGTCTTTCTTTAAGTGCTCAAGAGGTCCTCTGTGGAGAGAGAAGAACCCTTCAGAAGTACAACAATCTGCAGCAATCCAGCAGTCAGGCCTGTAAGGTAGAGTGACCAGACAGAAGCCAACTTTTAGTAAAAGGCACATGGCAGCCTGCAAGGAGATTGCCAAAAGGCACCTGAAGGACTCTCCGACCATGAGAAACAAAATTCTCTGGTCTGATGAGACAAAGATTGAACTATTTGGTGTGAATGCCAGGCGTCACATTTTGAAGAAACCAGGCACCGCTCATTACCAGGCCAATACCATCCCTACAGTGAAGCGTGGTGGCAGCAACATGCTGTGGGGATGTTTTTTCAGTGGCAGGAACTGGGAGTCTGGACTGGATAAAGGTAAAGATGACTGCAGAGACATCCTGGATGAAAACCTGCTCCAAAGCGCTTTTGAACTCACACTGGGGTGACGGTTCATCTTTCAGCAGGACAATGACCCTAATTACACAGCCAAGATATCACAGGAG
Source organism: Ptychadena robeensis (assembly GCA_036250615.1). Lineage (NCBI taxonomy): Eukaryota > Metazoa > Chordata > Amphibia > Anura > Ptychadenidae > Ptychadena > Ptychadena robeensis. The sequence continues at coordinate 117,027,928 of CM070037.1, read as the reverse complement.
TGGCATCAGGACAACTCTTTGAATGTCCCAGCCAGAGCCCAGACTGGGATCTGATTGAATGTGACTGGGATCTGATTGAATGTCCCAGAGCCCAGACTGGGATCTGATTGAATGTGATCTCTGGAACCATAAAATGGCTGCACCGATGCTTCCCGTCCAACTGGATGGAGCTATAGAGGTGCTGCAGGTAAGAATGGGTAAAACTTGCCAAGAATAGGCGTGCCAAGCTTGTGGCATGTTCAAAAAGACTTGAGGCTGTAATTGCTGCCAAAGGGGCATCGCCAAGGTTGTGAGTACTTGTGTACGTGTGATTTCTCACTTTTTTGCCAAGACCCCAAGTAAACTTTTTTCACCTCATTGTGGGGTGTTGTGTGTAGAAATCTGAGGAACTCAATGAATTTAATCCATTTAGGAATAAGACTGTACAATAACAAAATGTGGAAAAAGTAATGCTATGTGAATACTTTCTGGATACACTGTATGAAATATGAATTTTCATGGGTTTTAGCACTCCTCCCTTGAAAGCCTCTGGTCAGTGTTCCCTTTTTGTTGACTGTAATTATAAGCAACAAACTAAATCACAATGCATGCAAAATGCATGTCTACGTGTGATGAAAAGAGCGTGACTTCTCATTAAACAAAGTGCAAACACGCATGTCACTGTGTGCACAGAGAGGTGTGAGTGAGGCCAATATACCTTGTTGAAGGCCTTTGCAATTAGCCCAAAATCGAACTTAAGTGAAATATTTGCAACCATATCTTTTCCACCATCATTTCAAATAGAAGAATGGGTCCCTATCTCTGTACTCATCATTGGTATTAACAGGGCTGCCATCTGGGAGGGACAGAGGGCACTCATGTCCCGGACCCGACCATCTGGGGGAGCCCGGTGGTCTGCCGTGTGCTGCCGAGATGTCTTTCCCTGCCAACTGCGCGTGCCCAGGATAGATGAGTTCTACCCCATCAAGATCTCCTACGTTTTGACAGCTGCAGAAAGCCATACTTTAAAGGGCTCCGCTTACAGGCTTTGGCTGTCAAAGTTAGGGGTTTGGGGGAGGTTAGGAGGTACTGAGGGTAAAGGTTGGGGTTAGGGAACTTGGGAGGCTAGTTTTAGTTTAACCCCCCAAGCCCCTTATCCTAACCCTCTGAAGTAGGCAGGGAAGGAGACCTTGACGGGGTAGAACTCGTCCATCCTGCGCATAGGCAGTTTGTAGGGTAGGAGATCTCGATGGGGTAGGACAGCTTGTCAATACATGTGGTGGGGGTGGGATTTGATGGTGCATGTGGTAGGGGCCACCCAAAATTTCTGATCGCGACCCTGGGTATTAAACTTCAGGTCTTTGTCAGGGCTCTTTCACTATATGCTTTTCAAACCGCACTGCAAGACGCGTTGCGGCTCCTATTCAGTTCATTAGACCCACAGAAGCTTTGTATACAACGCGCCATTTTAAGAAGGTCAACAGATGTTCCCCATTAGTGTTATTAGTACACAGGTTTTCTGTGGGATCTCTGTGTACTTACTGATCGCACACCGTGTGCCTAAGGCTATGTTTCCACTTAGGCGATTAATTGCCTGGCGCTTGCGATTTTCAGTCACCTGCAAAATTGCTGTCAACCGCCTACATTATTTTGAATGGGCTTGTCCCCATTGATAAGATCACATGCGTTTTTCTTTTCCAGATAGCGCCCATAGACATGAATGGACGATCACCCACCGGTGATTCCCCAGGCGATTAAAGCAATGTGCACAGTGTGAGAGCCAATAATCAGAAAAGTTTGGATTCTGCGGTGTGCTAAAAAGAACTGTTTGTGGTTGAATAAATACAAAATGAATGAATGATTCTATACCACAATCTATGCTTAATCTTTTTTTTGCTCAACCGTTGGTTTATATTATTACTATATCTTGTCAGCCATTATAATTCTACACTTGTCACATACTGATATTTAATGGGCATCATTTTTGTGTGTGCCGCGTGTGTTTCTGTAAGAAGGGTTGCTTCTTCCCTTCTTTTGAATACATAGCGCCCTATTGCCCAATAATAACTTTGGGAGAAGTCTACTTCTTCTGGAACACAGGTTAGGTGGATATTGATGTGACACAAATTTGGAGACAAATATACAGTGTTGTCACTCTATTGGCTTTCATGAAAGGATATTGATTACTATAGATATGTATTATTATAGATATTGATTATTGTAAAGCTAAGTTGCTGATTTAAAATGTCTAGAAATAATTCACGACAAGAGCTGTTTAACCTGGAGCACTGTTGTGATGCATTTGTGTTGACACACTACAATAACCCTGAGGTACACAGGTGTACATAACATAGGTGTGAATGGCCCTTTTGTAAAATACACGTTAAAGAAATTGCATGAATGGCCAATTTAGCTTCCATTTGTCTTGTCAGTGAGGAAACTACCCCTTTCTGTGAATAGGACCTCACATACAGTTTCTGTCACAGAGCCTACATTGGCTTTACAAAACACCATAACAATCTAGTCACGGACTACATGTCCCGGCACGCTCAGTGCGGCGCCTGCGCACTTCAGCGCTGAGTTAGCCCAGCTCGCGCGCAGGCTCGTTCATGACGCAGCGGAGTCTGGCTGGAGGAGGTGTGAGGTGATGTAGAAGACGGTGCGAGTCGGGTGACAAGTTCGGCTTTCGCTGCACAGTGCACGTATGAATGGATGCCAAAGACGGCAGGTAAGGTGAACGTATAGAGACGGGCGGCTGAGGGGGGTGTACATGTATCATATGTGTGTGGACGGGCGGCGGTGGTCAGGCGGGTGCTCGGTGCGGGTGACCGTGTATTAGATGTGACACATGAGGGGATGAATTGTTCTGACCTCCCTGTCATGTACCTCATAATGGTTTCCATTACCCATGACAGGATAGTAAGATACAGACGGGTGATGGGGTGATATTATCAGGAATAACATGAACTTGTTGGGTTGCAGATTTATATATATATTTCCTCACACAAAGTATCATGATGGATATGAGGAGATTTGGGGGTGCTATCCCCCCCCCCATAGGTAGCAATGGGGATGTGTGGTGTAGGGAAGCCTTGACGTGTGCCTGTGACTCACATCATAATCACTGTCCCTCTCCCAGCAGACTGATGTGTGGGCTGGATGGCCATCTGCCTCATTCATCTCTTCTATTACGTACGCGCAATAACCTGCGTACGCGCAATAACCTGCGTCCGCGCTGCTCGCTCACGCAACGCCAAATACCAATTTCATC
>CM070037.1:116993783-117010995 GCA_036250615.1 Ptychadena robeensis | reverse complement strand
GGTCCTCCCTGATAGAATACATAGTAATTGGAAGGTATATATCACGGCTATGTAGTGCCAAGTCCTCCCTGATGGAATACATAGTGATAGTGTGTAGATCTAATGGAAATTGTATGGAGTTATCTAAAGGTGTATGAGGGGCTTTATACTCGAGTACATACCATCATTTGTCTCATTTCATATTTGGTGAAGCCTGTCACATGTTTTATTTGTATTTACCTAATTTTAAGACCTACTAAGGACCAGATGATTTTTTTGGTCCTGCGTGAAACCTAAGTAAATAAGAGGATGTACGTTTCCAGTAAGTTTATACCACAAGGCAACTTTTTTTTCTTAAGCTGGGCGTACACAGCTCGATTTTGTAATAGATTCGCACGTTCACGGCGCTCAAATCTATTACAAAAGTTGAACAATCCAGCCCTCCTTTTGTGCGGGATCGGAAGCTTGGCCAAACAGGGTTTCAACATGTTGGAAAACCTTGTTCGATTTCCATTACTACAAAGTAGCGCGTGATATGGATGAGCACAGCAGTGTGGCACCTCGATATAGATGAAGATCGAGCACAGTGCGATGACGTTATCGCCCTGCGCTCGGCTGTGCATCGGTCTGACGGGAATCTACCCGTGTATGCCCAGCATTCGCTGATCACTCTATATGTACTATTCGGTCTCTCTCCTGCATAGTGGGGCAAATATTATGAATTTAGCATATCACAAAGTATACACCCTATGCATTATAGAATATTTTTGTCACACCGGGGCATTTTAGGTGGTGCGTATTTATCTTTGACATGCAGTGACTCAGTAGGCAGAATCAACAGCTTGTGTGGGTTAGGTTAGCCTTAGGGTGCAAACATTGACGGACATAGCTTGAATATACAACCACAACCCTCAGACTTGGCAGGAGTGTGTAATTGCAGATGTATTCAACTTTTATATATTATTTTTTCTTCTAGCTAAGAACACCTGATGCCATCCTCCCACTTCTGAAAGTACACCGATGCCAAGGCTGCGCCTCGTGACCGTCACTAGTTTCTCTCTAGTCTTCAAAAGTCTTTGTTAATTGTACTTAAAGGGGATCGTGCACACTGAGCCAGCGCTGATTATTCTGGCACCATGTCAGGTAAGGGAGAACAAGCTCATGTTTCAATGTTCTGTGCATAAAGTCATTTTTTATTTGACTTTCTTTTTTTTTGGTGTGCCCATATATTGTTCTATTTGTAGTAGCATTTTACTGAAGAACATGCCCACACCCTAATCCTGTACATATGGTGCAATGTGCTTTTAGATCCAGTGTTCTCCCCAAAGCAGATTGGCCGGGCGGCCCGCCCGGGAGATTTTGGTCCCCGCCCGGCACACAAGTCCTCCGCGGCGAGCAGCCTGATAGGCGGCGCCTCCCATTCTTCAGGAGCGCGCCACAGCCACTGAAAGACTCCGGCCGGCGGCACACTACCGGAGCCACGGGCCGGAGTCTTTCAGTGGCTGCGGCGCGCTCCTGAAGAATGGGGAGGCGCCGCCTGTCAGAGGACTTGTGTGCTGCCCCTGGCCGGCAGCCTATCAGAGAGGCCACCGGACGCGTCATCGCGCCGCCCCCGGCTGAAAAAAAAATCTGGGGAGAACACTGAGATCCATTGGTAATAAAAATCCATTGGTAATAAAACAGGCAAGCCTCCTACTGTTCTGTATACAAACGAAAATTATCTAGTGCATTTTTGTCGCTGTTAAAATTAAAAACCCAAAAAGCTTTATTTCACAATCTGATAAAATGACCTAGAGTACCTTCTGTGCTGTTAACATGGAGTAAAATAATACCCCTTTGGTTTGCAGACTCCACCAGCCTCTTCTAATGTTATAATATTTATTATTATTATTACTATTATTAAAGGTGGCCATACACGTTTAGATTTTCGGGCGTTTTTGTCGCTGATCCACAGCCATGCACGCTCACAGCGGTCCATCTGCTGCAAAGTCGGCTGCAAATCTAATGCTTACAAAGCTAAATTCGCCAGGGAAATTACGGACATGTCTGTAATTTCTTAGAGCGATCCCATTACCAGCGTCGCCATCCAAAGTGTGCCTGGCTGATTTTCGGCAGCAGCGCAGGTGATGACATCATCAAGTTTAACATGTTTGAACCCCCCCGATCTCATACAGTAGTACAGCCCTGAAATTTTCTGGCTTAGTAGTAGCTTCATAGTCATATTCCAGCTGTCACACTTCTCTCTTGTCAGATTTTACTCTACTCTGACTCTCATCCACCAGATCTCCAACACCCTTAGAAGTCCAATCTTTTTTTTGGATTATTAATTAACATTCCCAATGTCACCCCCCCCCCCCCCCCCCCCCCCCCCCCCCCCCCCCTAACTGCAACCTTTCATAGTCATTCCTGTTTCCCTGCAGTTATCCAAGTGACATTAGTTGTATACATGTAACATTAAGCTGCGGCCGCCCAGACACGGAGCGCCTCCAAGTTGTAAGTACGCATATGAGCTGTGTAACAATAATGCAGTTACGCAGAGCTAGTTTTTGGCCCCTTTTTGAGTACCAGAGTACCACTTATGTGCACTCCTGGTTATGTGTTCTTTTGGCTGCATGTTGTTTTTTTGCCAAGCAGGTTTTTGGTGGCATTAGCCAGTTCATTAAGCTGTCCGGTTTGAGTTTCTTTCTAAATGTCTTGTGAACAAAGTTGCTTAAACCAAGTATTATTCAATATGAAATTGTGTTGTTTGTAGTCATCTCTGCTACTTTGTCTCTTAGGTTACTATTTGTGCTTTCTGTCTATTTTGTGCCATTTTTCATTTGGATGCAATGGGAAGGTTAACATACAGGAAATGAAGATGCATCTCCAACACAAACAGAATTGCGTCTGCCTGTTGCATTGGTTTCCTTCCTTTTTCTGGAGAAATCAATATCATCTGAGCCAAGTGTAGTTTAATCTATTAGACTCCTAAATAGCAGAGAAGGCCTGGCAGGATTTCCAATCCTTTTGTCCTAACTCTTTCAAATTCAAGAATTATTTGCATTCATTTGAGTTTTGGTATGTAGAAATTACATAAATGTTAAAGGTACCCATACACGTTGCGATTTTTCGTGGACCGATTCGATATTCGATTTCGACTCCCGATTTTTTGCTTTACTGCTATTTTTAAAAGTCGGTCGGATGCATGATTTTTCACCCAATTTTTCGTTGTATCAGGAATCTTTTAAACGTCTCTTTTAAATGTGGCCGACCGACTGAAAATTACGGGCATCATCATTCGGGACCCGACCGACTTTTCGGCCGATTTTCTAAAAACCGCATTGGTCGGACTACATTTTCATGTTACGAATCCCGAACTATCGACCTACCCGTCCGACCGGATCGGTCGGAAGGGCTAAAATCGCACGAAAAATCGCAAAGTGTATGGGTACCTTTACACATATTCCCCTTAATTTTAGGGCACCAGTTTGGGTAAATTGGCTTCACAGGTGCATGTGATTACTCTGCTGTGTTTAACCTCCCTAGTGGTTGAGACGAACCCTGTTTGTTCGCCGAACAGGGTCCCCTCAAATGCAGGGGAAGCCGGCAGCGGGGAGACCCTATGCCTCCCTGGAAAGCTGCAGCGATTGTCTTAATCGCTGCAGCATTTCTGGGGTTTCCATAGACCTCCATGTTAATGGAGGAGCGCCGGCTTTCCTTCACGCAGCTGGTGTCAATAATGACACCAGCTGTGTGAAGAGCAGCGGCGCGAGGCCGGAAATGACAGGCCTGTGTACACTGCCTCGATTGCCCGTACCACGCCGCCTAGGAAGGTTAAGGACTCATATACACGCCTGGCAAACAATTAAAAAGCGCAACCAAATTTTTGGTCTTCTGCCCAATATTCCTGTCGTGGTCCTCACAGATAGGAATTCCCGGTTGTTTTCCAGGCTGCTGCGGACTGTAAATGTAGCCTTATGCCCTTCATTAATGCAGGGATAAAATACCAAAGCTTGCTTTTACCATTTGGGAACTGTAGCCACCATTTTTCAACATAAGAAGAAAAGCCAACAAAAATCTAATAAATTATTATGAGGCAGAGAATCCTTAATAGAATCAAAGTTTAAGATTAAAAAAAGTCAAATGTCTGGAATAATATGAAGTAGTAAGACTGCGATGCTGAGATCTTGTAACGCAAAGAGACCGGTAGGTCAAGGGAGAAATAGACCAGCAACTTAGTGTTTTAAATACACGAGTCTAGGTGAAAAGCAATCGAGTGTCTGGAGGATTAGACAGATTTTTGGAAGGAGGGGGGTTGTAGGGGGGTACAGCATATAGGCGCTTGTGCTCCTGCCCTTCAAGGTTTAGTAAAATCAGGTACGGTCTGTATGTGAGAAGCCATCTTAGAGTAAATGTGAAACACAATCTTGGTAATTGTAGGTGGGGGGGGGGGGGGGGGGGGGGGGGTTCTAATTTATTTAGACTGTAACCAACTAACAAGCACATACTGGAAATACTAAAACATTTCCCTTATTCATGTAAAAATAAAATCCTTATCTGCAGTCGATAAATTTGAATTGTCCTGTGTCACTCCGATACTGTCATTCCCCCTTCTGTTGGGTGCAGAGAGACTTGGGAAGGGAGATGTTACTTTAATGAGGCTCCATTCCCAAATCTCCAGAGATCAGTTTTTAGCTATTCATCCCCATCTAGTGACCATTTCTGGTACTGCAAGAAGACGTATTCAGGGAATCACCAAATCAATCTCCTATCGATACTAGAAATGTTAAGTTTTATTACATTTGGGTTTCCCTTCCACTGTAAATGATCTTGTAAATAAATATTTTCTGTATTGTTTTGTCTTGGAAATCTTAGAAAGGGACTCACAAAGTTTGCTCTTATTTTTTTTGAGATCCATGATCAAGGAAGTGATGTCGCAAAGTGTCACTTCCGCATTCCAGATACTGGAAGTCACACTCTGCAACATCACTTCCAGCAAGGTAAGGGTAATGTTCCCTCCCCGCTTGTGCAAATAATGTAAGGAGGTAGGGGACGGTGCTCTCCCTCTTAACTCCCCACCCTGCTTGTTGGCAGCAGCTCTGGTGCTTTCAGTGAGTGCACCGTCCCCTGTGAAAAAGTCGTTTGACCCCTGAGGGGGTCCTGACCCACACGGTGAGGACCACTAATCTAGAGAATCTATATGTCCTGCATAGTTAATACTAAATAGTTTTTATTCTTGTAATGGTATATAGTGTTGAGAAGAGTTAAAGCCCCATGTCAGGTTTTGGGTTTTTCCTGCAGCGCACAACTGGAAATGAAAGTGGGGGATGCATTGAGGGTGATTGTGTTTTGTGAACTTTACCATTGGGTTTTTTTTTCTTTTTAGGGAGTTACACCCCATCTCCGGGTGGTCCTTTCTCCGCTCTGACACCAAGCATGTGGCCTCAGGACATACTTGCAAAATACACACAGGTAAGAACAGACATGCCTATGAAACAATATTGGGATCGTTGTTTTATTTGTGTAAGCATTGATGTGTTCATACAAATCTTTCTCTGTGGTATACAGAAGGAGCAGTCTGTAGAACAGCCGGAGTTCCGCTATGATGAGTTTGGATTCAGAGTTGATAAAGAAGGTAATGATAACAAGGGAGTGACTAATTTCCTCTCACCATACTAAAGCCTCCATCTTTCTTTCCCTCATATTGTGTTACTACATTCATCTGTGTGTTTTCTTCTTGTGTTACAGATGGAGCAGAACCTAATTCAAGTAAGCTGTTGGGCATTCCACTGACAGAAGACCCCCAGCAAAGGCTAAAGTGGCAGGCTCACCTAGAGTTCACCCACAACCATGACGTAGGCGATTTAACGTGGGATAAGATAGATGTGACACTCCCTCATTCTGACAAACTGCGCTCGCTTGTGCTAGCAGGAATTCCTCACAGTATGAGACCACAGGTATGGAGGAAATGAATCAAATTGACTTTGGCAGCCAGTGTCATTCATGTTATTCTGTAGATTCTAATCTCGACACTGCGATCTTCCGTGTTCTCAGTTTTTAGAACTCCCTTCCAAAAATATGTAGGACTGTTGTCTGCCTTGTAGGTATAGCAGGCTCAACTTTCTCCTGCAAGAGAACTCATTGGGAAGCACATGATCAATTTGATCAGCCTGTCTATCGGTTCTGCTTTGAGTAAATCTGGATTTGGCTTACACAGAAGTAAAAGGGAATCTTGGATCAATCTCTGAGTTTTCTTGCAGGACAACCTTTTCTTAGCAGACTCTGTTATCCCTGCTGTCTGTACATTATTATTATTGTGTATTTATATAGAGCCGACATATTACGCAGCGCTTTACAGAGTATATATACTGTTCCCCGAAAATAAGACACTGTCTTATATTAATTTAAGGTGCAAAGGTCTTATTTTTGGGGAAGGGCTTATATTAGAAGCACGGGGGGGGGGGGGGTTAGCAGCTAGGTCTTACTTTTGGGAAAACTGGGTAGTCATATCACTGTCTCTCAGAAGAGCTCACAATCTAAAGTCCCTACCATAGTCATATGTAACTAACACAGTCCTAAGTCACAATCCAAGTCATGTGCAACCAGCACAGGAGAATCCTTTTGGGGGAAGCCAATTAACCTATCAGCATGTCTTTGGAGTGTGGGGGGAAACCAGAGCACTCATAGGTAACCCACGCAGACACAGGGAGAACATGCAAACTCCTTGCAGATAGTGCCCAGGATTCGAACCTTGGACACCAGCGCTGCATAAACAGACTGCTAACCACCTGAGCCATGTGCTGCTTGATTTTGGCACATGTAATCAAGCTTGCATGATTATGTTCCCTTTGCTTTTCAGGTTTACCCAATTCCATCTATGTTTTACCTTTAATGTTAACTTTAGGGTCAACAAATTTTTCCTCATTCTCTATTCCCTCAAAAGAAAACAAACCTATATTACGGTAATACACATAGCAAACTGACTTTGTTCTTGACCCAGTAAATGGTCATCTTTTGTATGAAGTATTTTTACTCTAGAAGAGAATTATACTTCTCTGAAAACATCATAGGGCAGAGTAAGGTTAGAAAAGGGAGAGGAGGGGGAGTAATCAATGAATGTTTAAAATAAAAAAGTTTAGCATCAGTTTATAGTATTATAGTAGGATGTTGATTGCATTAGAAAATAGTTCTTGTGTTTTGTGTGTTACATTAGCTTTGGATGCGACTTGCGGGTGCGCTGCAGAAGAAAAGGAATTCAGAAATGACTTACAGAGACATTGTGCGGAACAGCTCCAATGACGAGACTTTAGCAGCTAAACAGGTAGGTACCAGTTAATTGTTTCTTGTATGCAAATTGTGAAGACATTTTCTGTATGCTCACTGGTGTAATGTATTAGGAACTTGGAGAATACACCCGTTGGGATCTTCCGTGCTGAATGTTTGTGTGTGTTTGGCACTTAATAGAGAGGAAAAGACAAGAATGGAAGATATTTAGATATAAAAATAATGAATGAAAGCTCTGTTAACCTCCTAAACACGTATGTGTGTTTTGTGGTCACAGGGGCATGGCCATGTACTCTGAAAACAGAACAAATCTATATGTAAAGGATCATTTTACACTATACACGTTGTGATTTCAGCGTGATAGGTTACCAGCCCCCTTGCGGTAATGCAAACCTGTCAATCGCCAGTAACGAAACCCAGCGCATGCTATTACTAGTGTATGGGGGACGCTGCAGAATGAAAATGCACGTTGCAGGCTGTTTGCGTTGTGTTATGGGAAGACTGTGTATAATGTGATAGGTCCCTCATATTTGCTCATTTCACCATCCTGTATTCTTATGCAATAGCCTACATAAGGCGAATAGCCTACATAAATGATAACATTGAAAGCTACAGAGTCTGCCATCGACAATAGCAAGAATAGACCTGCAAATCCAAATGTTCCTCTGGCAGCACACAGCAAGTTTAGGACTAATAAGCCTCAGCATGTGAGTTACAAAACTACAGGTTCCAGAAAGTTGCACTATCCTAACATTCTAATGGCAGTGCACAAAAGTGTTTGCGCTATTAGCCCTACAATTCCAATAGCATCATACAGCAAATATCTTGGTGTTGCAATAGATGCTCTTAGCAAGCGGGTTGAAAATTATTGGTATAAAGTGGTCAATTTAGAAACCTCTTGTGTGCAGATACTTTGATACGATAAGTAAAAATATGTCTGATGTTTTTTCAGGTATGGCCAATTTTTTTTTAAATAACCCTTTGCAAGAGTTAATGTACTGGTCAATGTACTAACAAAGTAAAGTCAGCGAGCTTTCACAATTTCAAATTTACAACGCTGTGTGTGTACATTTCTACACGTTGGCTAACTTTTTTTTTTTTTATTAAAACGTTTTATTGAACAGTTTTTCAGAACAAAAATACAACATAACAGGGTGAACTTAGCGGTGTTACAACATATGCAGGTGTTGAAAACAATAGGGTGGAGTATATGGAAGGAGGGGGGGTTGACCTCCGTCATGTACAAGCTGAGGCTGACTCACAGGCCGAAACGACCCGCATCACTGCTGGCCATCAGAGGTTCCCGCTTGTGGGTTTTAGTGGTGCGAGGCCTGTGCGGTCGGGGGCATATGGGGTGGGGGGGAGTGTCAGGGGGAAAACATTGTTGGCTAACTTTAATGTTGATATTATACATCAGAAATTTGTAGTAATATGTGATTTCATTGCAACTAACAAAACAATTCTACTTATCAGATTGAAAAGGACCTCCTGAGAACGATGCCCAGCAATGCTTGTTTCTCCAATCTGCAAAGTGTAGGCGTGCCTCGCCTAAGAAGACTGCTGCGTGGACTGGCGTGGTTGTACCCAGATATCGGGTATTGCCAAGGCACAGGCATGGTGAGTTAGTTCAGAAGTTTCAAATTACTTGCATTCATCATCACTTGCATGCATTCATCAAAGAAAATATCTAAGGAGATTGATGAAACTACTATAGTTGTGTTTAAAACTGTCCAGCGCAATATACAAAAATAGAAGGAATTTAGGGAACCATCATGTATACTGACCAAATTGTGAATGATCATGAGTTTGTTTTGGTGAGGTCACTCACTGAAACATTAGATGAAACCAAGTTATAAAATATCAACAGCTGAACTGACAGTATGTTCGACCATGTGCTCTAGCGAGTCCAGATGGATCCTGTTCCAGAGCAAAGGTCATTTCAGACTAGCCACACTGTGGTGAGTCCTTTACACGCAACGAGCACGTTGGCGGTATCAGTTTCTGATCCATCATTACCACATTCGGTTACTCTAAAGATCCCCATACACGTTTAGATCTGCCTGGCAGATGGACAGCTCCCGTGCCTTCCATTACTTTGAATGGAGACGCTGCTCTCCATCCAAAGTAATGGGAGTTCAGTGTCATTGAGTTCAGTGGAGTACATGGGTCAAAAAAAAAAAAAAACACACCCAATACGCTTTTGATCCTCACTCATTGTTTTCAATGGGTGTGTCCAGGCGGTTGTAAGGGGTTCTATAAGCAATAAGCCTTTTTTTTATTAAAAATATATATTTTTTTTGTTTTTACACCAACCGGGCCCCACCTGTGAGAACTGGCCCATTGTGAACAATGGGGAGCTGTTCAGGCCGGTCTAAAAGAAACGCACAAACAGTCGCCCCAGTGGAGCCTTGGCTCAGTTCAGCAATGTTATGTGTCCAGAGAATGAAGTCAGCTCACTATATGAGTATATTAATTGATCAGGCTATTCCATGACTAAACAACTTCTGTGAGGGCATGGGAATATTCCAAGATGACAATGCCAGGACCGCTGTGTTAAAATGAAAGTTGTAACCTATATCTTTCCTTTGTGTTGGTAGGTGGCTGCATGCTTGTTGCTCTTTCTGGAGGAGGAAGATGCCTTCTGGATGATGTGTGCTGTTATAGAGGATCTGGTGCCTGCATCGTATTTCAGCACAACTCTTCTAGGTGTTCAAACAGACCAGAGAGTACTTAGACACCTTATTGTTCAGTATCTGCCTCGGCTGGACAAGTTATTGCAGGAACATGACATTGGTGAGTGTTTTTTTTTATTTATTTTTTAAAGCTTTATACAGTGGACACTCGAGATACAACCAAAGTTTTGATTTACGACCAGATTTCAGTCCAGAAGCCAGTATAGAGTATTTGTTTATGGTTTCCCTCCTGTGGCAGAAATAATTAATGACACTTTAACACTTACAGCCAGTACATGCTGTTGCCTGGGGGTTGCACCCAAGGACCCCAGAGGTGTCCAAAACTTGCCTCTGAGCTCACATATATGAGCATACAAGGGGGGTGTAAGCTCAGACCCCAGAGGTGTCTAGGAATTTCCCTCTGTTTGAGGATGATCCGTGCATTGTCAGTAAATCATGGTCCCCAAAAGGACAGATGGAAAAAATAGAGAGAGATGGGGAGATAAGAGGGCAATTACAATTGCGCAGAAGAAAGAGTCTAAGAGCTTGTTTACACTAGCACCCACTGATCTCCCAAAGTCTCCAATGGTCCAAACCGCCGGTACGGACCTGCAGACAAGAAGTGTTGGGGGGGGGGGAGGTGTCCTGTGGTGTCCTGTCCCACCCCCACCACAAACTAAACTTGTAAGTCAAGGGTCCACTGTATGGAGGACATCAGCTCAGTATCGTTGCAGAAGGCAATATCCACAGATGCCCAGACATTGTACTAAAATGTATTCCTTTACTGTCTGTTCTCTTACAGAGCTCTCCCTCATCACTTTGCACTGGTTCCTTACTGCGTTTGCCAGTGTTGTGCACATAAAACTGCTGCTACGAATTTGGGATGTATTCTTCTACCAGGGCTCGCTGGTCCTGTTCCAGGCTACTTTGGGCATGCTGAAAATTAAGGTACGATTATTAGACAAGTATTATTAGAGAATGCTTTCTAGACATGACTAGCCACACTTGGTCTCTAACATTCTGTTAGGTTGAGACATCTTGCAATGCTTTGGATAAATTATATCACAGTATTTTTTTAAGCTTCATCTAAACGTTTATAGATTTTTGACACATACCTGTGAAACATTGATTTGTGAAACATTTATAAACCAAATACAATACTAGCTCCAGTTCGGCACACTCCTTCCTAAATGTGTTAATATGTAATGATATAATAACTTAAAATTAGCTAGAGAACTATGATACAAGACAAGAACATTCACAGTGCAGGTGGAAAAAGTATGTGAACCCCTAGCCTAATGACTTCTCCAAGAGCTAATTAAAGCCAGGAGCGAGCCAACCTTGAGTACAAGGACATGGAATTTTGGGAGCACGTGATTCATGTATTCAACCTGATGATTTTATTTCTTGCAGGAAGAAGAGCTTATTCAATCTGAGAATTCAGCCTCCATCTTTAACACTCTGTCAGACATTCCATCCCAGATAGAAGAGCCCGATGTGTTATTACGAGAGGCCATGATAATTGCAGGAACGCTCACAGAAGTAATGATCGAAGCTCAGAGACGCAAACATCTAGCATATCTCATTGCAGACCAAGGCCAGCTACTCAACTCCACAGCTGCTGTCACCAACCTTTCCAAGGTAAGTATTCTGCGTAATGATTAGATAGAAGATAGATATATTATGTATATTTGGATGTTTCTTTCACTGAACCTTTAATGCAGAATCCCAGAATGCAGACTTATTTCAAGCAAATAAATGTTTATTAACCTCCCTAGTGGTTGAGACAAGCCCAGCTCGTCCGCTGTTCAGGCTCGCCTCAACCGGAGGGGAAGCTGGCATCGGGTAGACCCGATGCCTCCCTGGAAAGCTGCAGCGATTGTCTTCATCGCTGCAGCATTTCCGGGGTTTCGGCACCGCCCCGATCGCGTCACGGTGATGCGGAAGTAGGCGGGGGGCGCCATAGAACTCCATGTTAATGGAGGAGCGCCGGCTTTCACTCTCACCCAGCTGGTGTCAATAATGACACTGGCTGTGTGAAGAGCAGCGGCGGGAGGGAGGAAGTGAGAGGCAGTGTACTTTGTACACTGCCTCGATTGCCGTACAATGGCGCGATACAGGCAGTGCGCTAGGGAGGTTAATGGGTCAAATTTCATTTGTGGATTCTGAAAAGTACTTTCTGTGAATTTACTTTGTATGATGCACTGACATTTCCCCCATTTTGTGGAGAAAAAAAAGTACACTACCTGCATTGTCCCTTTTTGTCCTTTAAAGCTCAATCTCAGAAGTTAATGTTTCTGGATACCTAGTAATTATATACAACAAGAGCAATCATTGTTCACTAATTGGCCCATCGACTCCTCTTTAGAGTTGAAATGTAGGTTAACCCTTTTACTGCTGCTGAACCAAGTATAAGTCCCCTCGTCCCACCATCCCTACAAACCTGTGGTTTTATTTCAGATTTGAGCACAGACAAATGAGCATGTGTGTTGTTTTTTTAAGCAAAGGATCTGTAGAATGAGAGGATGGATATGACTATTCATCATCAAAAAATGATGTTTAAAGCATGTACAGTATTATATATGTATGGCTGTCCTAGGTGTTTGTATGTTGTGTGATGGGAAATTTCCAACATGTTTTTTCATATGGTACTATGCCATTCTCCTGTGCCATTTTGATTCCCCCCGGTGTCATTTTAAGTGACCCCCACCCTGATACTCCAGTTTGTTTGTTTTTTTTTTTCGTTTGTTTTTCAAAGGAAAAATAAGACATTCCCCGAAAATAAGACGTAGGGCATCTTTGGGAGCAAAAAATAATATAAGACACTGTCCCTTTTTCGGGGAAACATGGTACCAATGACCAGCTGTGAGCAGTTTGCAGAGAAACAATTTATCTGACTTTAAATAACAGAAGCGTTTTTCTATCTTCTTTTTTTTTTTTTCTTTTTTTTTTTAAGATCATGAGGAGGCAAAGTCAGAGAAGAAAATCTGGCATCACCACACTTTTATTCGGTAAGCAGCTCACGCTTTCTTATCTTCATATTTCTGTCATTTATGACTTCTAAGGCCTGATATTTCTTATACAAAGACACAAAACCCTGTAATAATCACTGTTTTTTTTATGAAGGAAATGGCATTAGCTTGTGGATTTTGTCTCTGGAATTATTTTGGGAGTAAAAAAAATAAACATTTTTGTAGCTGAAATTGGGTACTGCAGGAATTTTTTTCCCCAACTAATTAGAACATTTCACATTGTTTTTTGGGGTTTTCTGCTCTAAAAACAGGGTGAGTCTTAAGCTAGCCACACACGGTTTGATTTTGGTTCAATCGATGCTCGATTTAGATGAATTTTTTCATCGATTGAACGAAAATCGAGAAATGCCCACATGGTACGATCGACGATAATTGTTCGATGAAGGCAGAAAAATTGATCGAATTTTGATCGGACATGTTGGAAAATCATCGTCGATTGCGCCAAAATCGTTTTATAATCGTCGATGTTTGTGGTGTTTCTCCTGGATCGATTAGATTCGATATAATAACATAGACCACTTCAATCTGAACTCCAATTGTTTCCAGACCAACATCGACGATTTTAGTAATATTTTGGAATCGAAATCTCACCACAATCGCAAACTCAATGTGGGGTGTATGTTGATGCGATTAAGATCGATTTTCGATTAGACGATTGAATTCCTCGATCTAATCGAGCATCGATTGAACCAAAATTGAACCGTGTGTGGCTAGCTTTAAATAGCCTGAAAATTGATGGCATATCTGATACATTAAAGTGCTCCAGCAGATGACTTTCATGATCAAAGAATCCTTACTGCAATGAATACTGAAAATTGAAATAAATCTGCAGAGGACAAATGCAACACAAAATCCGTTGAATTTGGTGATTTGTAGAGTTTGGCAACGGAATATTTTAGGTTTTAAAACGTCAGTTTTGCAGGATTAGCAGTATAGGTTTGCGCAAACTTTTCAATATCCGTTATTCTATTTAAATAAGTTCTGTTTCAAATGCAGCCAATGACGTTGGTTACAAGTCATTATAGATTTCAGTGGCAAAAACCTCCAAACTTTTCTGTGGCTTGCCATCCCGCCAAATTTTGTCACATTGCAGGAGCTGTAAAAACCCAAACTGACAAGTGTGCCAGAGATTGAATTCTCTGTTTTCTATGTGTTGCAGGTGACGATGACTTTGAAGCTCTGAAAGCGAAGAATATCAAGCAAACCGCATTGGTAGCAGATTTGCGGGAGGCCATTATGCAAGTTGCACGTCACTTCCAATGCACAGAGCCTAAAAACTGTAACATTGTGAGTCAATCACTCTATACGATTTCGTTAACTTTTAGGATTTGTGATAGATTGGGGAGTAAAAAAAGTTCTGGTTTAAGAAGGCGTGACTGTGCTAGGCTCTGCTCGAGTTGAGGGCTTTTCGATTCCTTTAATGCCTTCTCACCATTCACGTTATGGCTGTTCCTCTATGTTCCGCTCCCAAGCCCCACACCATAGAGCCATGGTGTCCATGCACTGCACTGATGATGCTAATGAGCCTGAAACATCCGCATGCAGTTTGGGATAAATGTCTCTGTACCATAAGGCACTATTTGCACTTTACACCAGTGGTTCTGGATCTGCATTTGGCTGATGGGGTGTAAAGGAATAATTTGCATGGCTCCACCCACTATCCGGAGTGTGGGTTTTTTCCCCTAACTTTTGGGATTTGTGATGGATTGGGGCATGTAACTTCTGACTGTGCTATACGATTGCCTGTAAGACTAAAGCTAGACATACACGTGTAGGATTCCATGGCCAATTGATCACTCATCCAATTGATTCCAGCGATCTCAGCGGGAATGGAAGCTGCGATCAATCTGCCAATTAAGAGTATCCGATCACTGCACACCACCTTGTCCAATTGATCACGTCCAATTGATCGGGGGCTCAGAATTGGATCCGACAGAGAACTGCCCGATCGGCCCTGAATCAATCTGATGGAACCAACATGTTGGTTCTCTGTCGGATCCAATTCTGAGCCCCCGATCAATTGGATGTGATCAATTGGACAAGGTGGTGTGCAGCGATCGGATACTCTTAATTGGCAGATTGATCGCAGCTCCCATTCCCGCTGAGATCGCCGGAACCAATTGGATGAGTGATCAATTGGCCATGGAATCCGACACGTGTATGGGGGCCTTAAAGCCAACACATAAACTGTTAGATCAATCTTCAGTTCGATCAAGTTAAGCGCAGTGCTTGGCAGGGGTCCAGACGGATCACATACACTTTCTGCACTGGCGTATCGTCTCAGCGCCGTGAGAACAGAGCATCTGCCGGGCAGGTGTGTATGTAGTCTGTCGGCCCGACGGTTCACAAATTGCTCTGGAGACATAGGCTTAGGCTCCACTATGCCTTAAGGATGCGCTGTGTTACCATGAACGGATTAATCAAACGCATTGCGCTTCAACTGATTCATTTTCTATGGGTACGTGAAAGTTGATTTTAATGCAACGCAAGGTGACGGTTCACACCAATGGATGCGCCAACATCCCTGTGTTTTAACGCATAGTGCAGCCTAAGCCATAAATGTGGATTCCTAAAGGCAAAAACAATCACTCTTTATTTTTACCTCTCCGTTAATGAGGATAAATGTATAGGCTAATGCTCCAAACATTTCCAAGAAATTGATCAAACCCAGTCAAATACTTGTATGATCGATTTGTAAACAAACCAATAAAATCACTGATTTAACCTTCTGAGAGTTTTGTAACTCCAACGGGATTCTACGCTCTCCCTCCACCCCCCACACATCCCCCACCGTCTTCAATGACACCAGGAGTGTTGTAAAGAATGTATGACGTGGCTGATCTGGAAGACACTCGGATTCGCTGCGGGCTAGCCAGGTATAGGTGAGTATCCCCAAACATAGAGCGGGGTGAGCTGCATTCAGGGTAAACACTCAGGACACTAATAACATAATAGCGTACCTGAACTTACCTGATGTTCTTGGTGTCCCGTACTGGTAAACACCCTATGAACGATCTTTGTAAAAAAAAAAGAAAAAAAGTAAAAAAAATCCTTACCTGGTGGTTGAGACTAACCCTGTTCGTTCACCATTCAGGGTCGCCCCAACCGCAGGGGAACCGGGCATCCGGTGCAGCCAATACCTCCACAGAAAGCTGCAGCAATTGTTTTCATCGCTGCAGCATTTCCGGGGTTTCGGCACCATCCTGATTGCGTGAAGTGACGCGAAAGTGTACGGGGGGGGGGGGGGGTGGCACCATAAACCTCCATGTTAATGGAGGAGCGCCGGCTTTCCCACCCACACAGCTGGCGTCATTAATGACACCGGCTGTGTGGAGAGGGGCGGAGGGAGGGAGAAAATGGCAGGCAGTGCAACGGCGTTTTTTAACAGCGCAGTATGGACGATGCGCTAGGAAGGTTAAATTAATATCTGGCTCCCCCAGTGTCCACACTTATTACTGCAACTATTATCCTTCACAAGGTTAGAAAATTCATGACGATTTCTACAGATCAGATCAGAGCCTTGACGTATAGGAAATAGAGATGGTAATACATTTCTGCTGTATAGAATGTTTGATTCTGTGCTGTTCTAAAAGACGAATATAAAAGAATGATCTGCATTCTCCAGCCCTGGCTTAAGGTAGTTTATATTCTGTTTTCTTAGGACCTGACACCGGATTACTCTATGGAAAGCCATCAGAGAGATCACGAGAATTACGTGTCGTGCTCACGAAGCCGCCATCGCAGAGCTAAGGCACTTCTGGACTTTGAGCGCCACGATGATGATGAGCTTGGCTTTCGCAAGAATGACATCATTACGGTATATTGGGGGCACATGTTTGACATCGTGGGCGGAGAACATTGTAGTAGGTCAAATAACAAAATAAAATCTTTTTTTTCTCTTTATGATTAGATCATTTCCCAGAAGGATGAACACTGCTGGGTTGGGGAGCTGAATGGACTCAGGGGTAGGTGATTTTCAGCATTCTAGCTACGAAATCCATTTCATGTTTTTGTTCTCAATAATAAGGTTCTTACAGCAATCATAACCGTTATTCTTACAGTTTTACTTTTAAATATGTTATTAATAGAAAATGTTATAACTGATCAAGCTGACATGATGATTTTCTTCAAGGTTACCAGTGTAAACGTAATGCAGTCATAATTGTAGTGTGAAAAAGTGTGAAAGGGCACTTAAACCGTATTTTAAAATGTTCATAGACCTAAAATGAGTTCCCTGAATGCAGTGGTTCACAAACTGGGGGGGGG
>CM070037.1:116960833-116973520 GCA_036250615.1 Ptychadena robeensis | reverse complement strand
TTTCCAGACTGAAAGTCCATCTGTTACTTTAGAACTAAAGTCTACCTATGGACAATTTTCGGGCATAAAATATCACAACTCTGTATAAGCAATTCGTACATCACAATCACACAGAACCTACTTTTATAATGACTTTATTGTATTGTACCAATGGAGCACAACTCCGAACTGTTTACCTAGTTTCCCTGTGAACCAAAAAACTCCCAAACACAATATTTAAAACCAGACGTAACAACTTCTCATATTTCCTCCCCCCGCCTGCGCCGCTGGCCTGCATATGGGGATGAGGTTTCTCAAACTCATTTTGTTGCTCGTAATCATCAGTATCAGTTTCAGTCTCCGCTTCTGCATCTACCTCTGCTGTGTCGTCATCATCACGTTCTTTGCACTCGAAAAGTTATTATGGCGTCATTCATCATGCCATATATATTTTTCAATTTTTCGAAAAAAAACAAAACATCTTCAGCGAAAACCACGGAAAAAAACCTTTTTTTTTCCAAATTTCCCGTTTTTTTTCCGAGCTTCCCTCCCTATCCATGACTCCCATTACCTTCTGACTTCTTAGCCCTTTTTTTATACCGTTCTGGTTCCCAGTACGTGGATGGTTTTTTCTTTGACCCACAACTCCACACGACCTCCATTCTTATACTGCAGTTGGCCTGCTGGTTTGTGTTCTCTAATCTATACATTTGTATACCACCATGTTTAGGAAATCCAACTGGGGACTGCCAACCAAATAGCCTAACGCTGGATAACACACAGCTCGATACCTGCCGTTTTGAGGAAAACTCCAGCCAAGGTGATGATGTCATGCGCTGGCGGCCTGGAAGCCCGCCCCCCATATCGAGCTCCAGAATTTCTCTGCAGCTGGCATCCCGCCATACTGATTTCTGTTTTGTGGCGACGTTCTTGTTGCTGAGTTTGGTTTTTCTATTCTGCCCATACCCACACACACACACACCACCACAAGTTTCTGGTTTTTTAAGCGACAGATGTGAGTGTGTTTTCATCCATTGACCCAGTTCAGAGTTTTTGCAATCCAAAAACTGATTGAAATTTGCCTTAGACGATTTGATCCTCAAATTCAACCTTTTGGTGGCCATACACGCCTTAACGATTGATCTACTGACTATGGCTCAGTGTTGATTGATATTCCTTTTCTAAGGCCCTGTATGCATGCTTTAAATACCATCAGATCTTTTTAAGTTAATTGCATGGAAATTGATCTGTTTTTTTCTAAAATAAACAATAATTGCAGAGGGGGTCTTTTTGTGTCTATTTAAATCATGAACGCCCAAGTCAGGCCCGGGGCCAATGCAGCCCACGATTTTACACTCGGTCCACAGCATGAAATCAATCATATGCAGAGGTGGGATCTCACTGGTGACTGTGAAACTTGCCAACCAGGCTGTTTTTTTGTACAACAAAGCTTAAGGTCTTAAAGTGCAGCAAAAGGAACTCCATCTCCCTCAAGACCCCCCCAGAGCTGCTAAGTGAGTGTGAAAGTTCTAAGAGAGGCTTTGGCTTTGAACCCACCCCCCCCCACACAACACACACACACCAGTGAAGCATAGACAGGACCGCACAGTATAAACCCCTGACTGAACCATTCAGTGTTCCAGTCAGGGGTTTATACCCATGTGTTCCGTTTTATGGCGCTTCATCCATGGCAGATTATCCCTACATCAGGTACACAGTGAGGTTAGGGATATTTCCCTGATTCTCCAATGTCACTAGATTGGGAATGGTCAGGACTTCTGACAATGAGACTTTGTTAGACATTGCATTTTGTCAATATAACTTTCTGGTTGTTTCATATATTTGTAGAGCGAGGATAAGAAATTAAACCCGTCCTGCATCTAAATGTGACCACTGCTTACGTTGAATCATGTGGTGTGACAGGACGAATTTCATCAGAAATCTCATGCTCTGTCTTGCTGGCTTTCATCTCCAAGAATGGCCACGCACTAATGACAGTAAAATATATGTGCTTTTCATGTCATTTGTTAGGATTATCATCTTTTTAATTTAATACAGCGCCAACATATTACGCAGCGCTGGTACATACATTTGAGTTGAGATTCAACACAAATAACACAGAGTCGCAGGATATGACACAGGAGGGAGTAGATGACCGGCCCATCTAATGGTTGGGTTGGGAGCAGGGTATCAGTATGATGGGGGTGGGACTGTATGGTGGTGGAAGATGGGGGGCAGGACTGAAGATTTGGTTTTGTTTTTATTTGAAGTGCTAAAACTAAGATCAAGTATAATGGGCGAGGGAGAAAGTTCCAGTTAGGAGTGGGCCTAAGAAGTCTTGTAAGCGTGCTGTGATATATGAGTGGCGATTTTGTCATAAGTGTGAAAGCTGATCGTTCTGTCAATTTTAATGATTTCCAGTAGCTAACCAGCTGCCTGTGGTAAAAATAATGAGTCTGAGGGAGATTGTACTTTGCCCTAAGTTCCTGGAATGGAATAAGGTTTCTGTCTGTCTTCTGAAATAAATGTTCCATTGTACGCAGATCTTTTTCCGCCCACATTTTATACACCGTCGGAGCTCTGCTACCAGTAGAGAAAATATCTCCTTCCAATGTGAACAATACTGACATAGTGGATGGTATGTTTAGCTTTCTCCTTACTACTCTCCAAGCCACCACCGTATCCCTAATAAGAGTATTATGTTTGATAATTGCTGGTAGTTTGGCTGGAGGGCAGTGCAACAGTGGCACTAGCGCCCATGGCGCCACCATGGAGGATTCCAGACTCAAGTTGGAATAAGAAGATGTTTCTCTAATCCAGTCTGAGGCATGTCGTAAAAGACATGCCAAATTATATAGACGGATATCTGGCAAAGCCACTCCACCGCATATTTTAGGCAATGTCAGTTTCTCATAAGCTATTCTAGATTTACCATTTCGCCAAATAAACTTAGCAAAAGCTCTCTGAAGGCGCCGGTCAAGGGCATTCTGCTTGCAAAGGACAAATGGTGTATCTGATCTGCAGTTCACCTCCTTTGCATTTATTTTAATGCAAATTAGGAGAAGCACCGACAGAGGCCCCACACTAGTAAAAAAATTTATTCACGCAAACTGGCATACCCGAAATGCATCGGCTAAAGCAGTTGCCCCATCGTTTTCCAAGCGATTTCTTCCAGCCACAAAAACCTTTAAAGCCAGTGGTTTACCAGCAGAACTTGATTTTCTGTGGCAGTCTGTAAGAGCAGCAGCTAGAATCTGAAAAACAATATAGAAAGTTATAGTTTCATACAGATGAAAGGAAATCAATACTAGACTCTAGTTTCTGAGCTACCCACTGAAGTGAAGATATTCTATCTACCCATACAATTAAAGTTGGTGACAATGCTATGCAACTGATTTATGTAACAGGTTTTCTGTTATCCTCCATATCGACATGAACACAATGGAGGCTTGAAGGATGAACAATGGAATGGAAAATTCTATTGACGGATGACTTATGCACCCAGGCACGTTAGTTATACAAGTATAGGATAGGTGATTGACCAGATCAATCAGATTTGCCACACCTGTAACAATATATTTTTAATAACTCATAAATTAAGCCCCCCCATACACCTTTGCATCACTCCATACAATTTCCATTAGATCTACCAACAACTATGTAGTGCCAAATGCTCCCTGATAGAATACATTGTGATTGGAAGATATATCACCGCTATGTGGTGCCAGGTCTTCCCTGATAGAATACATAGTGATAGCAGTGATATATACCTTCCAATGTGGTGCCGGGTCCTCCTTGATAGAATACATAGTGATTGGAAGGTATATATCACTGCTATGTAGTGCCGGGTCCTCCCTGATAATATACATAGTGATTGGAAGATATATATCACTGCTATGTAGTGCTTTGTCCTCCCTGATAGAATGCTTAGTGATTGGAAGGTATATATCACTGCTATGTAGTGCCAGGTCCTCCCTGATAGAATGCTTAGTGATTGGAAGGTATATATCACTATGTAGTGCCGGGTCCTCCCTGACAGGAAGTGATGAGGGATTGGAAGGTTTACATGGTTTCGGTAGCACAAAAGTTGATTGTATGGTAAGGTGTATGGGGGACTTTAGAATGTGAATATTTTCTTTTTACAAAGCTGAATATATACCTAAACACACACAGATGTGTAAACCTGCAAAGCGTGTACAGCCAGCAATTACTACTTCTATATTTAGCATCCTGGGTCACCTCTCAGCTTGCCAAGTAAAGGTGACGCCGTGTGAGCCAAGAAGTTCGCTAAAGTTAAACCCAAAAGAAAGTGCCACAATGTTCTGAACTCCATGGGCAAATGCAAATCGTGTCTGCAAATATTTAAAACGTAGTTACCTTTCCTCCGCCGATACCCATGCCACAGTTGTTGAGCTTGAGTTCTTGAAGGGTAAAGCATGCAGGACTTTTGAGCAAAGCCTCGAATCCTCGTACTCCATCTGGTCCAAAAGCATTGTCACTCAAATCAAGCTCTGTTAGCTGAGCACCTGCTGTCATCAAGGCTTCACCCAGCGAGATCTAGAAGAAACAGATCGTTATGTAGACACTCATTGCATTGGCGGTACATCTAGCAATGCAGCCCATCAAACACATATATTGTTCCTGCCTTATTGATGTGTAGCACACATGATGGACCTACATATTGACTTTCTGGACCAAAGTTTGTTGCTAATTTTTCACTCCTTTTAAGTCAGCTCTTCTGCGTGACAAAACTGAAATACTAACTCACTCACTAAGGAGCTTCTGCCCAAGTTTTAGATTCCCCTAATGTTGTTACTCCTTCATATGTTCATTGTGTCCCTCTGTGACCATATCGGCTATGCTGAATAATTTTTTTTTCTGTATGTACCATATTTTTCAGACCAAAACTTTTTAGAGCAGGAAAACAAGAAAAAAAAATATTTTAAGTGTTCCAGCATTAACCTCAATTGAGGAAAAAATCCCATGCAATATTAATTTCAGCCACAAGATGTCACTAGTGAATTGCCATCAGTATACTGATGTCATTACTGCTTCTTTATCACACATCAGGGAAGAGGGGGTGCTGCAGATCTCTCCCCTCAACAGCTGACAGCCAGACATGGCAGATGAATGATGTAACAATAATGTAAGCATGTACTGCCCTGACTATGTGCGTTTCTGCTACCATGATGGGCTCCTTGCCTGCCTTTTAGGGCACTGAGTGGCATCACATCAAGAGGCTGACTGGACTGCTCTTTTTCTATTTAAAATGCGGTAGGGAAAAAATAAATTTTCCACCTGCTCTTCCCACCCCTGTACATTCAGGATAAGGGGACACCTATGTCTGTATTACAACACAGGTATATAATTGAGGACACCCCTGCACTATACGTGCATTATCACTTAGCAGTAAGGATATAGCAGAGGTCGGATCAGGCAAGCTACCATGGTATTTGTAAATAGATCTACCCTGAGCTACACTTGGGTTTCCTACCAAGGTTAGTATGTAATATTTGTTTATTATTTGGAAGAAAAACATACTTTCTTTGAACATATAAACAATATTTAACCTCTCTGGCCATACGGGCATTCAAAGCAGAGTACTCTGCTTTGAATGCCCATATGGCCAGGGAGGTTGCATAGTACTCTGCTTAATTTCCCCGCCATCCCTTCTCCCCTCTACACAGGGGATATAGGGATGGAAACCAACCACACCTCCTTAACATGGAGGTCAATGGCAATGGTTTTGCAAACAAACTTACCCTGAGCTACACTACCGCGCCAGGGAGGTTAATAGATTTACTTGAAATCCAGTACAACTAGTTGATTGTCATATTTTATATAGCTCAGTTATTGCTGTATCTCAAACATAAAAAAACTGGTTTAGTGGGGAAGTGGTATGTAATATCATACTTACTAATGCAGGTGGAATTTCAGATCTTAGTCTTCCAGTGAACATATCACTCCAGTGGCAACGCTAGAACAAAGACAACATTTTTATTTCCCAAATCTATGTTGGCAGGTTAGACAACAAAATTGCATAGATAAAGAACGCCATTTAGTGTAAAATATTGTATACTGGCTGTTTATCCTAGAATATTGTCATGTACAATGTATTTAACAGTAGATGTGTATTGACCTAAGGCGATCCATCTGGTAGCGGATAACACTGTTGTTAATGACAAATATGATCATTAACATATACTGCGCATGTCTGTATCCCGGTGAGTTTAATCCTTCCCCCTACGGCCTTACAGACAACTATCCCTCAGAGAAGAGTGCATCTATAGATCTGGAAGTCTTGATTTGTCCTGATGAAGCCCCATACATGAGGGCCAAACCATGTTGACAAAACAAACCAGACTCCACATATACAATATACAACAGTTGGGAACAATATAGATGGTATTAATTTCAGGTTTACCTTTTAACTCTATAGGAGGGTAGGGTGTTTAATTGTACTCGTCTGTGTATTGTATTAACCCCCTGGGCGTTACGCATGTGGCGCATATTTCCTACCCGACCGGAGGTCCCGTCCATAACTCCAACGCCGCTGGAGACGCCGGAGTTATACTGGGAAAAAATGAGACAACCCTCCATTTACATGGAGGTCTATGGAGCCACCTACCCTCACCCCCTTTGCGTCACCAGTGACGCGATAGGGGGCACACCTGGAAGCATCAGCATACATGCCAATGCTCCCAATCGGCGGGGGATTCCAGAGGACAGGTGAGTTTTTCCATAGTAAAGTCGGGATGAGTTAACTCGGGCTGAGTTTCATCAAACACCCAGGAGGTTAATGGAGT
Source organism: Ptychadena robeensis (assembly GCA_036250615.1). Taxonomy (NCBI): domain Eukaryota; kingdom Metazoa; phylum Chordata; class Amphibia; order Anura; family Ptychadenidae; genus Ptychadena; species Ptychadena robeensis. The sequence goes on along the minus strand of CM070037.1, from coordinate 116,966,735 downwards.
TAATAATAAAATATAAAAAAATATTAAAAAACTAAAACAATGCTGGTGTAATAAGTTCTTTCCCTTTGTGGCTCCACTAAACCTCCTGGGCGTTCTCTAAAATTCCCTCGGCGCTTTTGAGCATCGGTGTACTGGCCGATGCTTAAGTGCCCGCACCAATTGCGTCACAAGTGACACCGGAGGGTAGGTGGCGCCATTGACCTCCATGTAATGAAAGGGGCATTGCCTTTTCCCAGAACACCTCCCTCCAGCACCACCAGTGTGTATGGGACCTCCTGGCATCCAGGAAAGCGCGCCATGCAAACCACCCCAGGAGGTTAAAGTCCACTGGATTGAGGTTTCCCATTTGTTGTCCAAAAGTGATTTAATAACACTTTCACTTAAAAATCATGTTAAAATTACCTTGAGATCCGGCTTGTTTTCCAAAGCCTTAGCGATGGCCTTAGCTGCTTCAACACCCACAGTGTTGCCTTCCAGACGCAATGCCTGCATCCCCTCATGCTCAATAATTTCCCGTATCACTTCTTCAGCTGCAAAGAATAACACAAGATTACTCCACTTGTAAGAAAGAAAAGATCTAAATTAAACAGCAGATCTCCAGTAAAGAGATAAAGAAGATGAACAAGCTGGAAGAAGAAATTATAAATAGGTACAAAAAAAAAAACTATAATAAAAATGTATTTACACATAAATACTCACCATCATCAGCTGTATTAAGCTTCAGTGTTCTCCCTTTAAAGCTTAGCTCTCCCCCTCCTTCGACTTTAGTCTTTGCTAAGGAATCAGCCAGCTGTGAGATGTCTTCAGAAGCCATGGTACCTAGTCTGATCTATTAAAAGAACAAAATTAAATGAGCAGAGAATCAAAACCAGACAAGCGGGTATTTCAAGGTTATCATGACAATTGCTTATACCAGATCTATAAACAAGAAATAAAGTTTTGTTTTGTTTTAGTAAACTCTAAGGGCTTGTTTCCATTACGTCGGGAGCCCTCGTGTACGCTTAGCGGGGGTCCCCGACGTAGCAGATAGATTACCTGCTCGGCGGACGGGTCTGTCTTCATTGCGCCGACCCGATCCGCCGGCGTCAGGCTGAACGTAGTCGAGTACGTTCAGCCTGTACACCGGCGGATGTCTAAACAGACCATCCGCCGGCAGGCTGAGTCTATGGGATACGTCGGGACCCCTGCTTAGCGTATACGCTTAGCGGAGGGCTCCCGACGTACAATGGAAACAAAGCCTAACAATTTAGTGAAAGAAAAGTAACAATTATTTTTTACTATAAGCTTACCTTGTTGTTTTGTTTTTTTAATACAAAGGGACAGTTATTTTCAGCAAGTCCAGGGATATTTGATATATGGCATTTTAAGTATATTCATTAGTGTAAATTGCCTATATGTTACGTGTTTCAAAAGAAGAAAAAAGTGTTTTGGTGTTGCAATGTTCTGGGCTCAACCCGGCACAAAAGATGATGACGCTTTTTCACAAAGATTTTTAAACAAGTACAGGAAAGTGTTTCATTTTGCTTTAAGGTCTCTTTAACCAAATTGTGAGACAATTTCAGATTTGGAGCATGAAAACCGAAACCAAATTTTACACGTTTCTGGCCAACTTTAAAATTCATACACCCCTTGCCCCCCTCCCCCCCCGACAGTGGATTATGGGGTGAGACTGCTTTATCTATGAGATACTTGCAGCTCAGAAGTGGGCAAACTTTTTGACTTGTGGGTCACAAAGGGTTTTTAACCTCCCGAGTGTTCTCAGGTTCATAAAACTCAACCCGAGAGAACTGTGGACACGCGTTACTGTCCACCAATCCTTCCGGGTCCGCCCCGATTGCATCACCAGTGAGGTGAAAGGGGCAGGGGGTAAGCAGCACCATAGACCCTTCATGTTAATGAAAGGGTATTGCTTTTTCCCAGCATGAAGGGCGTAAATTTGTAGCCTAAGGGTGGGGGGGGGGGGTCCATGATGCTCTGGACTTCCATCCCAAAGAGAAATGTTACCTAGCCGTGGAAAGGGCTGGAAATCTGGTGAGACACTTAATGCATTTTTCATGCTGCAAGATGCACTTTCTCTGGCTCTCTGCTTGAACATGCTGTATATGGGTATTGATTCATGAGGTGGGGCAATGCTCACAGTCTGAGCTAGCCTTTCCCCATTATTGCTCATGGATGTGTTCAACCCATATTAAAATCACATTAAAATAGGCGAAGTTTCATGCAATTTTATAGCTAAACAAAGTCAAGATTAAATAAATAGCTCATAAATAAACAGGCTGGATAAACTCCAAAATTTCGTGATAAAGTAATCAAAAATTATTTATCAAGTATAAGTAATAGTCCTAAGACCCCCATTTACGCGTCGATGCCCATGCAATCGAGGAGCACTTCTGCACCCTCGATCCTGTTAAAAACTTTGGATGGGGACCAAGGGTAACCTAAATCAAACAGGGTTTACCAACATCTTGGTTCCATGTTCAATCGATCCCGCTAGAAGTAATTGGTGCCTGCTCAATTTTTGTATCGATTCGAGCACAAACGCACATGGTGATCGAGTGTGCTCATAGCAATACAAAAATCAAGCCGTGCAAAGTTTTTTGCTCCACTCAAAATCAAGGGTAAGATCTTTCCTCTCCTACTGGTGAGTGTATATCAGCCAGGCTGAAGCTGCCCCTCTGACATACACAAACAGCACAAAGCACAGACCGACTGACCTATACTATACTTTGTAGCATCTAAAACTTTATAGAATGCTGAGGCAGAACTTCCAAAAAGTATTTTATTTCACACTTGAGGAATATGGTGTCTCCTTGCTGACCCCCATACCTCCTCTCTGTCATACCTATCACTGGGGTGTCCCCCGCTGACCACCATACCTCCTCTCGGTCATGCCGACTAGTGTGTCTCCTTGCTGACCCCCATACCTCCTCTCGGTCATGACTATGGACTAGTTTGTCTCCTCGCTGACGCCATTTAACTCTCTCTGTCCATAGCTATCAACTGGGGTGTCCCCCGCTGACCCACCCATAGATACCTCCTCTCTGTCATCTGTATCACGAGGGTTGTCTCTTTGCTGAGAGCGTCATGCTCCTTCAGTAATGACCTACAGAATATTGTGTCTCCTCGCTGACCCCACCATACCCCTCTCGGTCTATGTATCAACAGGGTGTCTTTTGCTGATGGAGCGTCATGGCTCCTCATCAGTAATACCTACCATATATTGTGTATCCTCGTGACCGACATACCTCCTCTCAGTAATATGTATCAACTAGGGTGTCTCTTTGCTAGACCGCCATGGCTCTATTTTCAGATGTATCACTAGGGTGTCTCTTTGCTGAGAAGCTTCATGGTCCTCTCAGTAATACTACAAATAATGTGCTCCTCGCTGACCGCCCTGCATCCTCTCTGTCATATGTATCATAGGGTGTCTCTTTGCTGAGCCGCCATGGCTCCTCTCATCATATGTATCCTAGGTGTCTCCTTTGCTGAGACCGCCATGGCTCCTCTCAGTAATACCTACGCATATTGGTCTCCTCGTGACCGCCCTACCTTCCTCTCTGTCATACCTATCACGGTGTGTCTCTTTGCTGAGAGCGTCCTGGATCCTCTCAGTTAATACCTACAAAATATTGTGTCTCCGCGCTCGACCGCCCTGCATCCTCTCTGTCATATGTATCACTAGGTGTCTCGTGCTGAGAACGCCATGGTCCTCTCATAATATGTTATCACTAGGGGTATCTTTGACTGACGCATGAATTCCCCCACCCTGCCTCCTCTCTCTCCCCCCCACCCCACCCGCCCCCTTTCCACCCACCCCACATCTCCACCCTCCAAAGATCTCAAAAACTAAACCCCACCCAATCCCCCCCGCCTGGCTTCCTCTCAGTAATACCTAAGCATATTGTGTCTCCTCGCTGACCGCCATACTCCTTCAGTCAAAATTATGTATCACTAGGTGTCTCTTTGCTGAGGAGCGGTCATGGCCTCCTATAGTAATACCTACAAATATGTGTCTCCTCGCTGACCGCCTACCTCCTCTCTGTGTCATAGTATCACTAGGGAAGACAGATCAAACAACAAGGGCCCGCGCCAAACTCGGCCCCGCCATGACTTGCAATGTGGCCCGCGCTGTCATCACTGGCACGCCGGCCAGGGGGCGTGGCTGGCCGCATACTGACGGATGTGTTCTCTTCAGAGCTCCGCTCGATCCCGCCACTAATCCCCTCTAATTCCAGCTGATTTTTTAATACAAAGGGAACCACAGCATCCCAGGGATTATACTATCGCTCCACATAACCCACCACGGAGCTCCGGCGCGACTTTCGGTTTGAGAGGGGCCCAAAATCTAGGCCGCGGCCGGGCCTAGCCGTACCTTACGGCTTTATAGAGGGCGCCTCGGAACCAGCATAAAGAGGCACCGGGTGGGTTCATACGCCGAGAGGCACGTCGATAACACTGCGCTCGTCCGGGGTTTGTCATGGGTCAGTTTATGGACTGTTTCAGTAAACCATTCGGCCCGGGTTGATAGGATGGCTGGATTTTTTGGCCCCTTCTCTGATTGAGTTCGACACCCCTGCACTAGGGTGTCTCTTTGCTGAGAGCATCATGGCTCCTCTCAGTAATACCTATGCATAGTGTCTCCTCGCTGACCGCCATACCTCCTCTCAATCACACCCATGTTTTTAAGTCTTGTAATGATGGATGAGCAAACAAGCGATCTGCGATGGACAGGTAACAAGCCTTTTCTCCATTACACGTCAGCCCTATTATGACTTTGTAGGCCCATGACACCTTGAAGTGATTTTATACACAAACTCTTTTCTAAGGAGCTTAACCAGAACGTGACCCGGAATAAATGTAAAACGTCACACCATGCTGTCCGTACCATGAACTGCATACTACGGCGATATGGGTTATATAATGGTGGATATACAGTACTGTGATATGGTTTACTGGGACTTGTAGTCCCACAAGCTTGGCATCTTTTTTATATTGAATCTTTGGGGATCCATCATTCCAGGTGACAGATAAAATGACGCGTATTGTATAAATATATATTTTTATATATGAGGAAGAATATATAATACCAGTATCAGTTTACATTAATTATATTTATAGTAGGTAGGTATATTAGTTCACTAGGTGACCCTCCAAAACGTACAGCGCCACACACGGAAGAGACAGCGCTGACAGGAACATCCCGCCAAAACCGCACAGCGTCCGTCATGAGCGCACATTCACTCACCCACTACTACCGACTCTCTTATCACGCTACACCCACTAAAAAGAAGATGCTCACCGGTCTTCAGGCCCGTCACACCGCACGTTGCTAATGGCGAACCGGGCTTTTTTTTTCCTCTTTGAAACAGCAGAATTGCCGACAACGGCTGCGCTCGCACAAACTTGTGGGAATCGAAGTTCTAAAACGTGAAGAACGCCTTTCAGTGCTTACAGTGGAGACTACAACTCCCGACACGCTGTGCGCCGCGGAGCAGCCGTAGGCGGGAGGATTGAGGGGATTAGAAAGGTTGAGTTAGCAGCGCGCGCCATGTTCTCATTGGAAGGGTGTCAGACTCGGTGACGCTGCCATTAGTCATTGCTAGTCAGTGATTGTGTGTGAAGGAAAACTTATGACGCGCCTGGATTTGTTACATTACCGGTTTCATATGAGTTTATTTACTATAATTGTGATTTATTTATAAACATTGCTGTCAGAGGTTACTTCAAAAAAATTCACCTTCAACAATAGGGGCAATAACCAGACATAGGGTGACCCTATACCTGTGTCCCCGAAAATAAGGTCCCCATACACCTTACAATCTTACCATACAATTTTTGTACAGTCAACATTTGTTCTACTAAAACCATGTAATATGAGTAGCTTTCTAAACCTTCCAATTAC
>CM070037.1:116909288-116922928 GCA_036250615.1 Ptychadena robeensis | reverse complement strand
GTAAGTAGTAGTAGGTGAGCATTACTGACCCTGAAAGTTTCATCATTATACTATAAACGGTTTTCTTGCTATGAATGTTCAAAGTTACAGCATCACACAGGTTTTTTTTCTACAACAGAAACAGTGTGTGTTCTCTGTGGAGAGCGTCCTGTAGCCATGGTAACACTGCTCACTCGTTCTTACAATGTATCTAAGCGAGCCGCTCGCAGCTTCAGGCAGCACGGATTCAGTAACCGGCTGCCATAGATGGTCCCCTGTATCCCCCTGCCTGCGGCACCCGGCGTATAAGACGACCTCCAACTAGGGCCGCATGCGGCCCTTACTTCGCGGCCCTACTTGTTCTTACATGAGAGAGAGAGAGAGAGAGAGAGAGAGAGAGAGAGAGAGAGAGAGAGGCACGCGCTATTCCACCACAGAACGGGGGGTTATTGTATGAGGCACATAAGGATTTGATGATATCTATGACACTACTACAGTGTTCCCTTATGCTTGAAGTATAATTAAAAATAAGTTGGGTTATTTATAAATAAAAACTGTCTTCTAGCTCTGCCTGCTGTCATTAGAAAATGCTTATACAAGTCAGTATAGATTGGAAATGTTATGTGCAGCCCTGTAGTGACGCCGAGGGCCGCACTTGTGGCCCTCCATATCAACTCAAGTGCCCACCACTGCTTAACAGTATACACGCTGTCAAACCACACAACATAAGGTGCATTTCAGGGTGCATTGCATTTTTTATTTTATGGTGGACAGAGCAGAGCGAAGATGCATACAGCATTGCATTACGAAAAAGGTCAAACACACCACACAGCTCATTGTAATGTATGTGGTACCCCCTATGTTGGGGGTGACAAGAAACTTGCTGTATGGATTTAATGAAGTTTAAATTAAGTGTGTGACATGGATTGCTCTTATCCTTGAAGTGCGGATCTATCATTTCTAAAACTGTGTGGTAATGTATGTGGTACTTCCTATGGGGATGAAATATGCGCAGTGTGAAAGAGCTCATAGTAAATGCAAACAAAGAGAAATAGGTGATCATATATACTGGCCTACCTTCGGTTTTGCATTCCTTTTGATAGAAGCTGGCTCCAGAGGCTTGGAATCTACACAAAAAAATAAATAAATACAAACATCACAATCCAAAAAAAAATGAAAGGTGCTGTATTTTTCGGACCATAATGTACCCTATACATAGGAGCGTCTGATGGCTGAAAAATATTTCAGCATTTTTTAAGTGCATGCTCCGACCAGCAGAGCAGAACATAAGGAGGAGGAAAGCTGTCAGAGAGTCTCAAGCCCCGATAGCAGAGCTTCTGTCTGTAAGCTGGGCAGCTTGAGCCCAACTCACATACACTGCAGATGGTAGAACCGCCCGCGGGTGTCTTTGCCATCTGTAGTCCAGCTCACAGACACACAATTACACAAGAAACCCAACCCCAGGTGCCCATGGGAGGATCTTTCCTATGCATCAGCTCTGTGTGTAAGAGCTGGCAGCGAGAGTCCAGCTCTCACACACACAGGCAGAGCCAGATAGGAGAGCTACCGGCCAGCAGCTCTTTCATCTATCTATGCCACTTCATGGTTTATATCAATGGGGCTTCCATGGGCGGATCTTCCATCTGCTCTTCCACCTCCTTAGCTAGGCTTATTGCCACGTGAAGGTGTCCGCAGGGAGTGAAGGTGCAACTACCTGCGTCACGCCCTCGCACCTTAAGATGCAGGCATCTTTCCCAATTTTTTATTATATAAGGGGCGGATCTCCCATCTGACAGAACCCCTTCCTTCCCAGCTAAGCTCATTGCCAAGAAAAGGAAGGCATCAGCAGGGAGTGAAGGCACCTTTACAACTTAAGATGCAGGCATCCCCCCACCTTTGCCATTTTGGGGGTGGTTGGTGCGTTATGGTGAAATAAAGATTGACTGTCTGTTGGGACTAAATGGAGACAGGAGTCTGTGGTAACATTTCAATTCACCTGCTAACAGGTTAATTAGATATAATACACTACTATCACATTAGAAAGATTTTCTTTGACCACTTGCAGAATATTCATACCTAAGGCAACATTTACACGGTCACTTCCTGGGCTGCTGTAAGTCAACAGCATCCCGAAAAACGACCGGGCAGGCTCCGGCCTTCAAACGTGTGAAGTGTTTTTTAAAAAAAAAACCTATGACAGGTATATCAGGCAAAGGCCTGAAAAATGCCTCACGTCACATCCACCGGTTGGTTGCGCTTATTGCTCGTTTACCAGTGGTTAACAGATGTAAATTAACCCCTTACTGTTTAAGACCCAGGTGCCCAACCTGTGGCCCTTTGGACGTTGTACGGTGGCCCCCCCTTGGTCCTCCACTTGCGCCCCCCAAAACCTTACTGTTAATGCATTGGAACTTACCTATTCTCGTCATACTCACCAAAGCGTCCTCGCCTAGAAACTTCATAAAGCGGAAGCGGAGGAGAGGCGAGGGACTCGCTCAGGCTCCTGAGCACGCTAATTGGCATATGTGAAAGCCAATCAGCAACCCAGACAGCGCCTGGGCACCTATGCTTCCACTATACTACTTTGATAATATCTATGAGGCACATAACCTTTGATGATATATATGGGGCATTCCATACATCACCATGTGCTGCAGTCACACACTGACCCGGCTTTCCTAATTAACTTTGGCGGTCCTACATCAGTAAAATTGTCAATGTTGATCAGGAAAACCAGGTCTACATATGACCACTGCAAAGGGGGGGTCTGCCAAGGATCTGTCAATGGAGGGGGGGGGGGTCGGTTGGATCGGTGTTCTGTGCGGCCCTTTAAGGATGCTGAGGCCCGCACTTGTGGCCCTCCATATCAACTAAGTTGCTCACCACTGGTTAAAGACATCATTTTCCCTGAAAAGAGACTTCCCCTTTAGTTACTATCCTAATTTGTTTCTGACCCTTACCATTCACAAAGGTGTCCAAGCTGTCCAATGTCTCCCGAGTGCTATCAAATATGTCCAGTGTATCCAAGCTTAGATCAAAAGAAGGTTTAAGGGGAGCTACAGCTGGTACCACCAATGGATTCCGAGCATCGAGCATGCCAAAAGAAGCAGGCGGCAGGGAGGAGGATGCTGGAAGGGTAGCAGGTCTCAATGTTGGCAGCAAGTGATTGCCGGGAGGTAATACTGTTATCTGCTGTGGAATATGTTTTGTTGCCTAAAAGAACAAAAAAAATATAACTTGAATTACAGTTTGAGGAAAGTAGTATTTTAGAAGGAAACATAGGCTTTAATTAAAAAAAAAGATAAAAAATTATAATTACATTCAGCCTTTACATTTTGTATCTAAAGCCCCCCATACACCTTTAGATCACTCCATACAATTTCCTTTAGATCTACCAACAACTATGTAGTGCTGGGTCCTCCCTGATTGAATACACTTTGATTGGAAGGTATATATCACTGCTATGTAGTGCTGGGTCCTCCCTGATAGAATACATAGTGATTGGAAGGTATATATAACTGCTATGTAGTTCTGGGTCCTCCCTGATAGAATACATAGTGATTAGAAGTTATATATCACTGTTATGTAGTGCCGGGTCCTCCCTGATATACACCTTCCAGTCACTATGTATTCTATCACTGCTATGTAGGGCCGGGTCCTCCCTGATAGAATACATAGTGATTAGAAGGTTTCCTCATATTACATGGTGTTGGTAGAAGAAAAGTTGATATGGAGGGGCAGCTAGATGGGAGGGACAAGCAGGAAGACAACCATGAAGAAACTAGCTTTAGACAGTAAGTAGAGTGCATGAGTTTAGTGTGTGTCTCTGTGTGTATATTTTAATGGTTCTGCATGAGCGTAGTGTGTGTGTCTAAGTGAATAATAAATGTTTCGGTATAGAACCAAATAAAGTTGTACAAGTTGTATTTGCAAACACTGCTAGTGTGAAATGGCTCTCAAGTGGTGCAATTGTATGTGGGGTGAAGAGAGGGGTGGGGGGAAATAATCTTCCTAAAACAGGGGGGCCCTGAAAAGTTTAGGAACCACTGGGCCAAGGTATGTTTTGTTTTGTACCACCACTCACCATTTCTGATTCCAGAAAAGAGTCCAGTTCATCTCCAATTATATCCATATCAGTGAAATCATTGACAGGGTTAGCTGAAGGCACAATGGTCGGGGCCACCGAAGGGAGACACGCGGCAGCTCCTAAACTGTTGTTATTGGGATAAATCACTCCAAGGGATGATGGCATTGTTTTTGAATCTGAAGGCAAATCTACACAAAAACAACAACAAACAAATTAATCTCCCTAGCTCTCTGCTGAGGTCCAGATCCATAGACTTAAATGGATTTTTTTTAATGTTGAACACACCAGGGGAGAAAGGGTTAACTGCAAAGAGCACATCTGGAAATCACACTGAGAACAGTCCTCTGCATAGAAGACTGTTCTGGTGTGATTTCCATTTAAATTCTCCCGCGGACCCCCCCCCCCTGTTAGCACGAGATGGAGCTGGGTGGTAAAATAACAGGCCTACACCTGAGTTGTACTCAACAATGACAGCAGTTCCCCTAAATATTAAAAGTGTCAATTTATCCTCCCTGGCGTTATGCCCTGAACTCGGTACAGTTATGGGCCAGGATCGGGCATAATCGCCGGTGCTTCCGGCCCAGTCTTCGAAGTCATCTGTGATGCAGAAGAGAGCAAGGCCATAGACCCCCATGTAAGGGCTTGTTTCCATTGATGCGATCCCGCGCGCACGGCTGCAAGCGCAAACAACCGCATCCATTGGAAACTTCAATATAGTTTCCACTGGTGCGGTTGTGCACGTTCGGGTGCGGATGCTGTTCAGGGCGCATTTCTGAACGCTAGCTGCAGCGTTTTGAAACGCATCTGCGTCCCAACCGCATCCGCATAAAAAAAATAATTGCGTCACAAATACGCGCGACAAATATGCCATGTGTTCAACCGCGCGGCTGCAAACGCGCGGGATCGCATCAATGGAAACAAGCCCTAAATGGAGGTGGCACCACTTTTCACAGCCCACATCGTCGCCTCCCTGCCAGCTCTCCCGCCATGGCCGGATCTCACATATGAACGGTATTGCTTAGGCCAACAGAGCCCTGCTGGTATAAGCAATGAAGAGTGAGATAGAGATGGATAGGGGTTTACCTCTCTCGGTGTCTGTGGAAGCTGCAATCACTCTGCAGGCACAGCCAGAGATGGAGAGGCGAGGATGTGCGTGCCATGATAGTACTGCTGCTAGTGACATCTAGTGGCAGAAAGTTGGTATTGCATTGATTCGATTCAATAGAACACTTCAAATATTTTTTTTCCTGTTCTAAAAACTGGGTGCGTCTTATAGTCCAAAAATATGGTATGTTCGCATTGTTCCGGTTAAATATAAGTTAACATATAAAAATTTCTGCAAAATAGGTGACTTGCCTGTATAAATATCATCAACAGTTTCGATGCCACTGGAAGCCTAAAAAAAATAATAATGACCAGGTAAGAACACACTATGTTATAATACACATGTAGAGTTAAGGGGTAAAAAAAAAATTCAAAAACTAAAAATAAGCTAGTCTAACATCCTTGAAGGTTCTCATTCATCCAAGTCATTGTATATCTGTAGTGTTTTTTTGAAACTGGACTTGCTGTGTTTTGTTTCTTGAAGATGTTTCACTAGTCACCTGACTGGCTTTCTCAATTCAGAGTGACTGTACACGATCTTACTGGAAATATATACTCTGGGGTATAGCTCCAATCCACATAATCTGTTACCCAGCATGGGGTATGTGCCTCATGGAGGTAGGTGTGGCTACATTGGCATGATTGGAGCTGTGAGGTGTTATTAACCCGCCCATCAGACGAGGTGTTAAAAAAATGGCATTGTATGTGACACACAATAGATGCGCCCCCCTATCTGTAGTGGTTCTATCTGTAGTGGTTTATTCAAATCAACTGGACTTGCTGTGTTTGTTTCTTAAAGACGTGGGGGGGGCACGTCTTTAAGAAACAAACACAGCAAGTCCAGTTGATTTGAATAAACCACTACAGATAGAACTTAGTCTTACCTTAAGTATACAGTAACTTACAGCAGATTAATTATGAATAATGAAATGGAGAAGCCATGTAGGAAAAACTAAGTGCACCCCATAATTCAACAGTTTGTAAAGTACTTTAGGTCTTCAGATTGTAGATCTGCTGATCATTGCTTTAGAATCATTGCTATGTTGCATGGCCCAATTTAGCTTTCAAACACACGGTCTCACATTTGATTCTAGAACATTTTATTGTACAGAGAAGTTCAATGACCACATGGTGCTCAGATCCTGTGGCTGTAATGCAAGCTGCAGATCAACACCCCTCAATCACTGAGCTTGCCAGTTAATGAGGCATCTGTGCAGATGAGGGGCATTCGATTTTTCTGATTAAAGCGTGCCACTACTAGTCTACAAAATGGCACTCATGGGCGCATCCCCCGCTTAACAGGGAGAATATTATTAAAAAACGTATTCTAAAAGACATCGTGTCAGACATAGACACAGCAATTGACATATAAAGTAAATATGCAGCATGTTCCAAGAAAGTGGGCAGGGCTGAATCACACTAATTCTTACAGCAAAGCCCAAAAAAAAGTCAGTGCCAGAAGGTAGGTCTTAGATATGGCGTTAGAGTCAAATAATATATTCACAACAACACAGTGAGCTCACTCAGCTACTAGAACAGTAATAGCCGTATAAGTTTATGCAATTGTGAAAGCATGATTTATGTATTCACATTTACATGCTTCACTGCAGTAAAAAAAAATTGTGTGCCACAGACTAATCCCTCATACCATGTGTAAATAGCCGGGTAAGTTGTAAGTGCCAGATTGTAAAATGTGTCTCTCCGTAACTTGGTTGGTCAGTGTGAATGGGTACTGCTAGTGTATATACCTGCCTCCTCTGCTAGTGTGTACCTGCCTCTTTGGCACTGGCCTTTTGACTTGGCTGGAGGGAGTGGAACAAATCCCAGCCTCCTGGAATGCTCAGCTGTTGCTCACATGATGTTCAGGATTTAATTTATGTGTAAAGGAATATAGAGCAAACCAGGAAAAAAAATAACAGAAGTAGACTTAAAAGCTGACATACTCTTATAAAAGATCTTCAATTTAAATCGAACATACAAAGAGAAGGTCAAAAAAGATTAATTACCTTGGAGTCTGATGACACAGATATCCCATTGTTTAGTAAACCAAATTTCTCAAGTTCTTGCTGCGGAGAGAATAACAAACATAACTGTTATTCCTTGAAATAAATAGAACCTGGCAGGAAGTAGATTATTTTGGCAGATTATCTTTTAAATAAAATACACTTTCCTCTTAACCTCCCTAGCGCACTGCTGAGGTACAGATTTCTGTACCAAAAGCGCACCATAAGTGGATTGTTTTTTTTGTAAAAACAAAAAATTTACATAAAAAAAAGTTATTAAAGTATAATGAGAAGTTTGTTTTTGTTGTATATAATTAAAATTCTATTAAATTCAATGTGTGTTTGACTTTAATTGTACTGGGTACAGATTATCACTGTACCCAGTACAATTCCCCTTAAATTTGGTGCCCCCCCCCCCCCCTGTGTGAAGCACCAGGTTCCCTCAGCACTCCGGAGTAGAGGACCAACAAGGTTTTTTTGAAATCACGCTGGATACAGCTTTCTAAATGAGAAAGCTGTATCCCAGAACGAATTTGAATTCCCGCCCCTGCGGTCTGATTCAAATCCCTCCACCTCCAGGTTTGATGATGGCGGCGGCTTTTTCAATTCACACCGCATGGCGGTTTTCCCGGGCACTATTGGGGCGTCGGTACCCCCCCTCCTTGGTGGGGAGGCAATCTGACTATCTACAGAGCCGATGCTCGCTGCTAAGCATGGAACCATCGGCTGCTCTGATATAGCTCAGCAGATCGGCATCCCCACCAAGGAAAAAAAAGGAAGTATATACAGCAGCTGAGATTTTTCCTGCAGAACCATCAGCTGCTGTAGATATGCTCAGTATCGCATCCCCTGTCATCCCCCGTGAGTGAGCTATCTACATGCAGCAAGATGTTTCCTGCAGGAACATCAGCTGGCTCTATGATCGTTTAGATCGTATCCCCTTGCATCTCCTCCACCAATGAGTGGGGTGCTGGATAGGCACCCCATCCTTGGTGGGGATGCGATCTGCTGAGCTATCTAGAGCAGCCGATGTTCCTGCAGCGAGGAAATCGGCTGCTGTATGATAGCTCAGATGCATCCCTCTGCACGGAAGCACTTTGTGGCATCCCCTGCACGGTAAGCACTCTCTGGCCATCCACTGGCACGGAAGTGCGTTTTCACATGTGGGGATGGCCGTGGGCTAGCGTAGAAGATAGCTCTCCCTTGGTGGGGGATGCGATCTGAGCTATCTGCTGAGCTAGCCACGGCATCCCCACATGTGAAAAGCACTTCCGTGCAGGGGATGCCGAAAGTGCTTCCGTTGCAGGGGATGCCAAAAGTGCGGTTTCAGTTGCAAGGGGATGTCCGAAAGTGCCGGATATCCCTCCCCGGTGTGAGTCATTACGTACTGTGACGACCGGGGGTGAGAGGTAATCTGCTTCCACACAGGAAGTCACTGAAGAGAGCCGACTCGGTAAGCCGCTGCGGACGCTTGGACAGGTTGAGGTGGAGCGTCCGCAGGGCTCCGATCAGCACGCTGGGACGAGTCCAGCTCGTCCAGTGCAACTTTTGGCAGCGTCCAGCCCTGGACGAGCTGGACTCGTCACAACCCGCTAGGGATGGTAGTACAAGCTTGGCCACACACACAGGTAGATTCCCATGCAAAATCGACCAGTGATCAATTACAGTCTTGGTGACGTCACCACGCTGTGATTGATCGCCCCCATCAATCATGACAGTAATCAATGTGCACCACATGGGGGCACAAGAGTCAATTACTGTATGAGTGGGGACCCCTGTTTCCTCGCCGTCCCCCCGGTCTCTCCCACATGCCTCAGAATGCAGACATGCTTTCTCTGGCTGTGGAAAGCAGCCAGCCCCCCCCGCCCTCTTCTGGCAGAGCTGGGTGTGAGTGATTGCCGGTCCCACGCCCCCTTCACACACACACACAGAGATGCTAGCTGAACACACACTGTGTGCGTCTCAGCTGCTCTGTGTGTGCGGCTACTTTCAGCCTGGTCTTACATTGGATGGGGACAGCGATGTCCCTATTCAATGCAATGGATTTCGACCAAGGTTTTCCATCATGTTGGAAACCTGCTTGGTTGATTTCCTTCGAGCAGGATCCATTGATTCAGATTAAGTAACAGATTAGAGGAACATCGGGATCCGTGAGCGTGCACAGCGCCCGATGTTCCTCTAATCTGTTACTTCATTGATCCGTGTGTGGCTAGCTTTAGAGCTCATTCAGACTTGGATGACTTCAGAACTGTCTGACATGTCACACACACAGCGCCCCATAGCCTCCCCTATTCTATCTCATAAGAAAGTAGAGTGTTTTGTTTGTATATATGTGTTGTGTATTTCTCATTCAGGTTAAATTGCCATGCCGACAGATATATAATAGTGGTTTGGGCACTCGCTCTCTAAAAGGTTCACCATCACTGACCTAATACAATAAAACAAAAATTATTGAGTCAATGTGGTTATTGTTATTATCAGCATAATTTATATAGCGCCAACATATTACATAGCGCTGTACAATACATTAGAGTGGTGATACAACACAATATAATACACACAGGTACAGGTTATAACACAGAAGGAGTAGAGGACCCGGCCTGATCGGCCTAAATATCTAATAGGTTGGGGAACAGAGTATACAATAGGTGGGCGAGATGGGACTGGCATGGTTTTAATGTTAGGAATGAGAAGATGGGTAGGCAAGACTGGTGGGTTTTAAGGGCTTTTTTGCCAAAGGTCTAATGAGGTGTGGGAGGGAGTTTCAGAGAGTAGGACTGGTCCTAGAGAAGTCTTGAAGCCGTGCTTGTGATGATGATATGAGTGGGGATGTCATTAGTAGGTCACTGGAGGAGCAGAGGGAGCGGTTAGGAGTGTATTTATGTACCAGGTTGGAGATGTAAGGAGGACAGGAGGTGTGGGGGGCGGTTAGGGGTGTATTTATGTACCAGGTTGGAGATTTAAGTGGGACAGGGGGTATGGAGTGATTTAGATGCAAGGCACAGAACTTTAATGCTCTTGACAATTGAAAGCCAATGTAGAGATCTGCAAAGCAGCAGATGGGGAGCGGTTAGAGGAGTAAATAAGTCTAGCGGCACCATTAATGATGGATTAAAGAGCTGAGAGTCTAGTTAGAGGGAGACCAGAGAGGATGATGTTGCAGTTGTCAAGGTGATAGATGATGAGAGCGTGTACCAGGAGTTTGGTGGTCTCTGGGGACAGGAAGGGGAATATCTTGGAGATGGAAGTGGCAGGATCTAGCAATGTTCTGTATGTGGAGTAAAGGAGAGCAGAGTCAAAGGTGACACCAAGGCAACGTGCTTGTGGAATAGGGAAGATGATGGTGTAATGTGGTTAACAGAAGCCTGGGTGCTGAAGATGTTCCCTTAGACTTCGGTATATATGGTATGTATCCAAAAATGAAATGATATTTTAATAAACTTAAGAATCAGAAAGAAAGTGTTACTTGTAATACCTGAGGTCTCTTGTACGCTTTGCGTTGCTTTAGCCCCAGTTTTTGCACCAGTTCCGTTGCGAACTCAGTAGCACTTTCATCCTAAAAACAAAACAAACGTGGGTAAGGTTCCAGCCCCAGAGATGAGCCAGTAGCGCCCCCCCCCCTCTCCCCTTTGTTCAGTGTACCTGCACTAGGGCCTGTATCTGAGGTTTAATACAATTATAGGCCTCTTGGCACTTTCCAAGCTTGTCCAGCGCTTTCGATTTCCGGTATAAAGCTCTCATGTTCGTGTTGTCAAGACTCAGAGCTTTTTCACTGTCTTCTAGAGACTTCTCAAACAGACCCTGGAAGAAGAGACCAACAAGACAGATCAATGTAAAACATGTGACTCCATACCAGAGGAAGGGGCTGTTCACTCCCAACCAGTACAGTGGACCCTTAGGTTTAGGCTCCACTGTTCGCTGGGATCCGTAGAAGCCTCCGTTCCCATAGATGTAGCTTGCTGCGTCGATTTGAACGCAATGGAGGCTCGGACCAGCGGATCCGCGGCTCTGACAGGCTGTGGAGACAGCCCTGTTAAAGACTCATTGCTGACAATAGGCGGCTCATGCACTTCGTTCAATGCAGGGGTTTTAATGGACAGTGGAGCCCAAGCCTTAACTTGCAAACCTAATTTGTTCCGAAGGGGTTGGTTGTAAGTCAAACATTTTTCCCAAAAGAAATTATAGAAATGGCAATAAACTGCTCCGGACTTTCCAGATTACCACTTACCTAACCATTGCAAAATAAAAAGCTTGTTAAATATGTGTAACATACAATAGTAGTCCTACTTTTAAGCCAGCCATACACAGTCGGATTCCATGGCCGCTCGATCACCTATCCGATCGATTCCTGCGATTCTGGCGGGAATCGCAGCTGTGATCGATCGGCCAATTAAGAGAATCCGATCGCTGCATACCACCTTGTCCAACGGATTCCGGGACGATTCCGTGTCCGATCGCTTACTCCACAAATGGCAACTCCCCCTGATCCGGGCAGAATCGGATCAAAAAGACCAACATGTTGGTTCTCTGTCGGATCCGATTCTGGGCCCCTGAACGATCGGACGTGATCGATCGGACAAGGTGGGCTGCACACGATTCCGGCACGATCGTTTCGCGTGCACGCGCCCGGAATCTGACCCGTGTATGGGGGCCTTTATAGGAATTACATTTCCTAGCCTACCAGAAACAACAATGTAAAGCTAGCCATACATGGGTCGATACCCGTATGATCGACCCGTGGTAGCAGCATGGTGATGTCACCACGCTGCGCTTGATCGAATGGGACTTTATGTGCACCACTTTACACATTGATTCCCATTCCATGGGGACCCAATACCAGAAAATATCTCACAACGCGGGCTGGGGGCTGCTGAGATCGGGACACAGGATGCCTGCGAGGACGGGGCTCCACCCTGCACTGTATATAGCAGCCTGTATTTGGCTTTGCCCCCTTTCCTGGCTCTTAGCTGACAGGCAGAGCTGAGAGCAGAGCACCGGCTGCTGTGTACAGTGCACTGAGGAGCCCTCATCCTGTGTCCCACTCTCTGAGCTGCCGGTCAGCAGCTCCCAGCCGATGATTTTCCAGAAAGTATGTAATAACACTGGGTGTACACTGCTGGATGTGTGGTCCCCATCCACGATCGAAGAGGATTTACGGACATGTCTGTTCCCGGTTCGATCAACCTTTTTCGAGCGGGATTGATCAAACTCATTCAAAAGGAAGGTTTTTTATTTTGGTCAATTTTCCATTACATCGATAAACAAACTTGCACGACCACTTGACGATTTTATTTATTTTAATTACCCTCTTAGCTCTCTTTTTTCCATCTGTTTTGGGATCATGCACGGACTATCCACCTGCTAGGCATTGACCATCCTCAATACTGTACTTGCTACTGTGTGCTCAGAGGCAAATTCCCAGACTCCGCTGGGGTACTTGCTTACACCCCTGTGTATGTTCATTACGGACATGTCAGTCATTTTTAGATCTATTCCATTACTTTAGATGGGGACCGGCATCCCCATTCAAAGTACATGCCGGCACACAAAGGGTGACTGGTCAATTCTCTGCACGACCGGCCATGCGCGATGGTGTCATCATGCACACCCAATCTGCCGGGAAATCGGCCAGGCATCGAGATGTCTATGGCCGGCTTAACCAACATATTCTTACTTACCATGGAATAAGAGCAGCAGGATCGGTTTACAAACAGTCTGCACTGCAGCTCCAGAGAAAGGACAAGTTCTTCAGATTTCGCATAGTCCACCACCGTCAGCCCTTCTGTATACTGCTCCAACGCGGATATTACGTCACCGTCACGGTACAAGTCATTGCCTTCCTTATACAAGTTTTCAACCAGTTCCTGGAAAAAACACTAGGAGAAAAAATAAAACCCCAATGGGATAAGAGTTTCAGTTCAGATGGACAACAGAACAGAGGCGATGATGAAACAAGTTGATATGAAGGGCCACAGCATCACTTAACCCCCTGCCATTCCTGACAGTCCCAGCTCTGACCTGTCAGAACAGCAGTGGACGAGCTGGGTTCATCAGACAGAGATCGGAGCGCAAACTCACTGCTCCGTGTGACTCCGATCTAATGAAGAGGCAGCTGCAGGAGAACGGATCACTCCCCCCCCCCCCCCCCATGCTCTCCTATGTGTACTGGAAGCACGACTGCTCCAGTAAGGACTTTGCATTTCTTAATTCTTATCAATCCTGATATAAGGACATCTCATATGAAGTAAGCCATCTTGTATGAACTACGACATATCATATGGATCATTCAAATTTCCTAATATGGACTTTTCAAACAACTCATGTTTCTTTCTACTTACTGAATTTTAAGATATATATATCTTGTGTTGACACCTCCATAGGCTTGTCCCTTAAAGAAACTATATATGGACATGGGCCTTCGAATTGTCTGATTTATAAGCAGGGCTGTGGAGTCGGAATCGAGGAGT
>CM070037.1:116893106-116903121 GCA_036250615.1 Ptychadena robeensis | reverse complement strand
GGCTCCGTCCACACTCTGCCTGTAGCAGCCGTACTCAGCTTTGCCCCCTTTCATGTGTCTCAACCCTGAGAGCTGACAGAGCTGACACGGCTGCTACAAGCATATTGCGGGGGAAGTCCCCCTCTGCATGCTGTGTGCCTTTCTCAGCTGCCTGTCAGCAGCTCCCAACCAATGTTGTGAGATATTTTCCAGTAGGAAAATGGTGACACCAATTGCACATTCCCTCAAAATTTGCGACATCTGTGGCATTGTGCTGTGTGATCAAACTGCTAATTTCAGAGCCTTTTATTGTGGGCAGTCTAAGGCACAGCTGTGCAATACTCATGCTGTCTAATCAGCACTTTGATATGCCAGAACTGTGAGGTGGGATGGATTATCTCTGCAATGGAGAAGTGCTCACTAACACAGATTTAGACAGTAATAGGTCTTGTGTGTATGTAGAAAACGTTTCAGATCCTTGAGTTCAGCTCATGCAACATGGGAGCAACTGAAATTGTTGCTTTTGAAAGAAAGAGAGAGAAAGGTATCATTTTTTTTTTCCTTTTGGACAGATGTCTTGTTCACGTATTAAACTCAAGCACAGTGAAGTACTCCAAAATCCGCCCTCTTCATATTCGATTTCAAATGGACGTGTGCCGCCATGAGGTGCGCTACGGTTGTCTTCAAGAGGACACTTGCAACTTTGCACATAGCCACGTAGAACTGTGCGTCTGGATGCTGCAGAAACAGACAGGTACACCGTGCCTTCATTACTATGCTGATTAATATTGTACAGCGGACATATGTCATATGTTAGCAGGACTAAGCAAAACATATAAGTATCCGTAACCCCTTATACAGTCCTGGCCAAAAGTTTTGAGAATGACACAAATATTGGTTGTCACAAAGTTTGCTGCTGCGCTGCTTTTTGATCTTTGTTGCAGTTGTTTCTGTGATGTACTGAAATATAATGATAAACACTTCATACGTTTCCGAGGCTTTCATTGACAATGACATGAGATTTAAGCAAAGAGTCAGTATTTGCAGTGTTGGCCCTTCTTTTTCAGGACCTCTGCAATTCCACTGGGCATGCTCTCAATCAACTTTTGAGCCAAATCCTGACTGATACAACCCATTCTTTCATAATCACTTCTTTTAGTTTGTCAGAATGAGTTGGTTTTTGTTTGTCCACCCGCCTCTTGAGGAATGACCACAAGTTCTCAATGGGATTAAGATCTGGGGAGATTCCAGGCCATGGACCCAAAATGTCAATGTTTTGGTCCCCGAGCCACTTAGTTATCACTTTTGCCTTATGGCGCGGTGCTCCATCGTGCTGGAAAATGCATTGTTCTTCACCAAGCTGTTGTTGGAAGAAGTTGCTGTTGGAGGGGGTTTGGTTCCATTCTTTATTCATGGTTTCTGTGTTTTGGGGCAAAGTTGTGAGTGAGCCCCCTCCCTTGGATGAGAAGAAACCCTGCACATGAATGGTCTCGGGATGCTTTACAGTTGGCATGACACAGGACTGATGGTAGCGCTCACCTTTTCTTCTCCGGACAAGCCTGTCTCCAGATGCCCCAAACAATGGGAAAGGGGCTTCATGGGAGAATATGACTTTGCCCCAGTCCTCAGCAGTCCAATCACCAGACTTTCTGCAGAAGACCAATCTGTCCCTGATGGGTTTTTTTTTTGGGAGAGAGGTGGCTTCTTTGCTGCCCTTCCTGACACCCGGCCATCTTCCAAAAGTCTTCTCCTCACTGTGCGTGCAGATGGGTCACACCTGCCTGCTGCCATTCCTGAGCGACCTCTGCACTGGTGGCACTCCCATCCCACAGCTCAATCCTCTTTAGGAGACGATGCTGACACTTGCTGGACTTTCTTGGACGCCCTGAAGCCTTTTTAACAAGAATTGAACCTCTTTCCTTGAAGGATTTGTTCATTTTCATAGCAAAGAAGGATTATGCAATTCATCTGAACACTCTTCATAACATTCTGGAGTATATGCAAATTGCTATTATAAAAACCTAAGCAGCAACTTTTCAAATTTCAAATATTTGTGGTGTTCTCAAAACTTTTGGCCAGGACTGTAGTACAGGATGCATTTCTTTAAACTGCAAAACATTTTTAATTAAAGGGAGAATGCAAAGGTTGAAAATAAAAATGCATTCAAGTTCCGCTCTATGATGGTAAAATGAAAAACATGTTGGAAATAGGAATTAGATGTAACCTTATTGCATGTTAAATACTTTCCACTGCAGTGGAAATATGGACATATTTTGTAGGATTTAATCCACCTTCTTCCTCTAGTCCTAATTCAAAGCCCACGTTTCTACTTTGTTGTTTTCCTACATTTAGCGTATTTTTCGGACTATAAGACGCACCCAGTTTGTAGAGCAGGGATACCAGAAAAAAATATTTGAAGTGTTCAAGTGAATTAGATCAATGCTATGAATCAAAGCAATGCAATACCAACTTTCTGCCACTAGATGTCACTAGCAGCAGAACTATCAGAGCACACACGTCATCTTCTTCACTGATAGGGAGGAGGGGGGCCGCGGGGGGAATGGCTGCAGATCTGTGCCTGTGTCCGTGGAAGCTGTTGAGTGATTGCAGTTTCCACAGACACGGAGAGAAAGATATATGGCAGTTTATCTATCTCTCTCTTCATTGCTTATACCAGCAGGGCTCTGGGCTCTGCTGGCATAAGCAAGATTACAGTTGAGATGTGAGATCCAGACATGGGCAGATCTCTCATTTGTCAGCTCCTCCACCTCCCCGGCTAATCTCCTTGCCGGGAGAGCTGGCGGGAAGCCAAGGGGGTCTCGCATTCAGATCATAAGACGCAGTTTTCTTCCTGATTTCTGGGGGGGAAATAAGTGCGTCTTATGGTCAGAAAAATATGGTAATTTCTTTCTTACATTTCAATGTACTTTTTAATTAAATTAAAATCTTTTAAAAGTAAAACCCTTAAAGTTAAAGCAAATACCTGTTTTGCCTGTGCCTACCCCTTATCTCTTTTTGAATCATAAAATGCCTAGGCTCGTGCCATAAGATTTAGAAATGTGTAACCCCCCCCCAATAAAAAAACATACATATAGCCATGGCAGAAAACTATACATTCTTGCAGAAAGAAAAAGTTAATTGACAATAATAAGTAAAACAGTTCCATGTCGTATAGGGGTGTATGAAATATGCCAACATATACAGCCTAACAAATTAAGTAAATGGCAATGGCGTTACCTACAATAACTGGTATCAGGAGTCCCCAATACCCAGATCCATAATCCCCTTCTCCATATAGTGGTATACTGGTCCAAATTTTCATAATTAAACTAAAATCTAAGATAAAGGACAAGAAACCCTTCAATATCTATATAAAGCAAAGGGGTAAGAGAAGGGGGGAAGAGAGGAAAGGAGACAGAGGGAGACACTGTTTGCATTGAGTTGGGGGGGGGGGGGAACAGAAGAATCTGGGGATACAAGAAATATGTAGGGATATGGTAGGGATCACTCTGTTGAGGGCCATACAGTCATGTTTAAACTACTCGTAAGCCGCTCAGTGGTATAGGGTGGACCCTATACATCGAAGCGTCCAATGGTCAAAACATATTTTGCCTTCCAGACACTCTGCCAGTCGGAGCACAGGTGTCAGAAAGGCAAAAGGGTCTCTCAGACCCTATACATTGGGATGTCTGATGCCTTTCTGTCCTACATCACATAACCTCTTATAAGCTGGTAACCGTATGGGGGCAGTAGCAGGAGTTGGTGATGTGGTCAGAGACTGCAGAGTTGTATGTGGGCCTGGGCAGCTTGAGCCCAATTTACAGTGTAGAGGAAAGAGCCGCCTGTGGGCATCTCTCCCATCTGCATTGGGTGCGAGTTGGGCTCCTGCTTCCATTATGTGATTTATTCTTTATAGTAACTCCCTAATGCTTTTTTATCCAGGTGTCACTCAAGAGGATATTGTGCTGGAATCTGAGCGCATGTGGAAGGTGCCTGAGACCAAAGCAAAGGTATTTACTGTGAACATGATCAATGTTTGATCCATACATCAATAAAAAATGCCCTTTTGTATAGACTTGTGTTAGTTTCAGTGCTTTTGTCATATGTACTATCACAGCTAAAAGATATTATTGACTATGGTCACATTAACCTCCTGGGCATTCTGCAAACTAGGGGTGAGTAAATAAACTTACCCAAAGTTAACTACAGGAAACTCATCTGTCTGCTGAAATTCCCCGGTGACTCTGCATATTGGCGTACTTACCTCTGAACCTCTGGAGGGCATGTATTTATTTTTTAAAAGCGTGCCACGTGTGTAATGCCCAGCAGGTTCAACTACATTTGAAATTGAGAGAAAGCTGAAATACTGTATAAATAAGTACAGCTGTTAAATAGCACTGGCTTTGTCTGGTGATCATTGGTTTTCTACTATGGAGAGCAGGTTATGGAAACTTTTGTGGAGATAACTTTGGTATTCATAAGAAAATCATGCTTAATGTAAGGCACTGGTCCCTCAATTCAGCCTAGACCTCAATCCCCCCAATCTATACTGCATTCTTCACCTATAGACAAGCCCCCATTCAGCCTTGAGGGGCTAGTTGCATCGTCCCAGCTCTAGGTTACCCCCGGGTCTTGCATGTGCAAAAGATGACATCTGGAACAGGGATTGGCAAAGGACCAGGAGCCCACAAACAAGGTGAGGTAGTTGCTAATGGCAATCACTGTTGAAGAAACACAGTACTGGATACACTAAGGAAGGAATGTAGTCTGGTCCATGCAGTAGACAGAGGATGGCCGGGTACTAAGCAGGGGTCAAAGTCCAAACGGGTTAGAACGATCAGGCAAAAGGTGTAGTCAAGTCCAAGCAGGGTAAGGGAAGGTAACCACACCAGCACAGGACCACATCCATGGTCACCTCCATGGTTGTCTGAGACCAGCCACCGGGAATGTTGCAGCAACAATCGGTTTGCATGACCAAAGAATTTCTGCACAAACTGTCAGAAACCATCTCATGGAAGCTCATCTGCATGCTGGTCGTTCTCATCTGAACCTGACTGCAGTTCGTCAACTGACTTGAGTGGGCTAATACTCGCATTCTATGGCGTCTGGCGTGTTGGAGAGGCGTTCTGTGCACAGATGAGTTCCAGTTGTCTCAGTTCAGGGCAGATGGCATATTGATGACATGCAGAAATACTGTGACAAGATCCTGAGGATCATTGTTGTGCCATTCATCCATGACCATCACCTAATGTTGCAGCATGATAATGCACGGCCCCATATTACAAGGATCTGCACACAATTCCAGGAAGCTGAAAACATCCCAGTTCTTGCATGGCCAGCATACTCCACCAGACATGCCACCCATTGAGCATGTTTGGGATGCTCTGGATCAGCGTAAACGAAAGCGTGTTCCAGTTCCTGCCATTATTCAACAACTTTGCACAGATTCATTTCACAAGCATCCTGCAGTCAGCATGCACGCTTCGTCAAAGGTTGCAACATCTGTGGCATTGTGCTGTGAGATCAAAGTGCACATTTCAGAGTGGCCTTTTATTGTGGGCAGTCTATGGCACACCTGTGCAATAATTATGCACTCTTATCAGCACCTTGATATGCTACACCTCAGAGGTTGGATGGATTATCTCAGCAGAAGACAAGTGCTCACTAAGGGTGCCCACATGGGACATGTTCGTAAATCTCTGGCCGATGCCATTAGTTTCAATAAGGACCGGTCTCCCCATTTAAACTAACAGCCGGCACACAAAGGGTGCCCACCGATGCTGTGAGCATCATCACGCTGCTCTCCACAGCTCATCTGTCGGTCCCCACTCGATACGCGTGTGGGGACCTTAACACAGATCTAGACAAGTTTGGGAACAATATGAGTAATGGGTCTTTTGTGTATGTGGAAAATGTTTTAGATCTTTGAGTTCAGCTCATACAAAAGTGTTGCTTCTATATTTTTGTTCGGTGTATATAAAGAGGACCTGAACTGTGGGAGTTGTGAATTGCAAGCAGCAGCCATATGACTATTTACCATTATGTTATGTGCAATCTCTGTAGTATATCCTTTCTTTATTGCTGACTTTACATTCCTTGTTGTGCACTGTATCTCTGACTTGTGGTAGCAATCTTGGTAGGGGAGCAGATGTTAGAGTTGTCCCCTAGAGGCAAGTCATCTGATGAATGGTGGAAAGATAGCCAAAGCAGCAGGAGACTTTACAGAGCAAAACTTCACAGAATGTATACTCAAGGGGGAAGAAGTTGCAAACTCAGTGTTCAGAACAACTGCTGTTGCAATTCAATTAGCCTTATCGCAAAATTCACTTGTCCCCACTTTGTGTCACATGGCGGTGATCGCTAGCGATTTTTTTGTGCAAGTTTCGTGATCGCGCCCATAGAGAATGAATGGGAAGATGTTACAAAAACCTGTCTATTCATGTCTATGAGCGCGATCGCGCACGGCAGCCACACCAAAAACGTGGGTGATCGCCAAAGCGGCCTGGGGGCCATATAAAACCTGTTTAATATGTTAATCCGGCCCTTTTGTCACCTTGGTGTAAAGATATCCTGGCTCCCCTCTGCTTTTTTCCTGCAATAATAATGCCTAGAACAGTGGTTCCCAAACTGGGGGGCGCGAACGTATTCCAGGGTGGCGCTGGACCTCATTCTTAACCTGTGTTTGAATGGGGAGGGGGGCCTGATGTCCTTAAATAGAAAAGGGGGCCCTGCAAGGAATGTTTGGGAACCACTGGCTTGGGGGAGGGGGCGCTAACATATTCCTGGGGGGGCGCTGGACCTCATTTTTAACCTGTGTTTGAATAGGGAGGGGGGCCTGATAATGTCCTTAAATAGGAATGGGGGGCCCTGCAAGAAAAAATTGTGAACCACTGGCCTAGAGGATGATAGTTATGGTCTCCTTCTAAAGGCCTTTGATTACCCATGTTTGCAATAGAAGTTGGGAAGTTAGGAGGCAGAGTAACACCCCATCCCTCGTAAGGGCTTATCCCCACAGGCAGAGCTGGCCATGGGGAGGAGTGGTCTCGCGAGCCGCCAGCCGCTCGCGGCTGACAAAGATAACGAGCAACCGCCGCTAGCGGCAACCCACATGTTAATGCTGCCGCTAGCAACTGGCTGCAACTCGCAGCTAAAACGTTTCAAATGGTGGCCGCGGGCAGCCACGCAAGTGGGGACAGCCCCACTGAAAATAATGGAAGCGCGGCTCAGAACCGAACCGCAGTGTGGCCAAATTCAACTGTGGGGACAAGCCCTAACCTAGGAGGGATCGGGCAATACTCTCCCTCCTAACTTTGGTGTTCCAAATTCCCAGAAGTGAAATGTCCGTTCCGGGTTGTGGTTCTTACAAGGTTGAGTACCACTGATCCACTTGTGGGGAAAGGGGTGACCACTGGGAAATGGTCGTTCGACCCTCTCGGGGGTCACAACCCACAGGTTGAGAACAACTGCTCTAAAGGAAGAACAACTACATGTATGCAGTATTTGTGTTCACTTTGCATACGGCATTAATAGATTTATCTTTTTGATATTAATATGCCAGAATTACACGCAGTACATGCAACATTTTAATTAATTTCAGGGTTTAACGTATTAGTCACAGAATGTACAGAACTCTTAAGGTGTGAAGTTACTTGTTAAATGACATTGTTCCCTTAGGGCTACAACACCCATATTGTTCCTTACTCTATGCTGCAAAGTAAAGAACATTCCAGAGTTCCGGGGGGGGGGGGGGGGGGGGGGTCTGTGCATAGAGCAGTGATGGCAAACCTTTTAGAGACCAAGTGCCCAAACTGTAACCCAAAACCCAATTATTTTATCTCAAAGTGCCGACTTGGCAATTTAACCTGAAATACACACAAATCCTCTGGGTTATGACTCGGGGTTTGGTTGACGTTTATAGGGTATCAGTGCATTTACAAGCTTCCTGAAAATCCTAGGCTGCTGATGGACTACAGACCCCAGCATGCATATAGTCTTGTTAGTGTCCCCTGGCATTCTGATGACAGAGCATAAAAGGCAAAGACCCAACTTGCTGTGTAAAGGAACTACAACTGCAAACATTACATTCTGCCAGTTGCTAAAGAACTACACTGCCCAGCATGCCCTGCTGCCTTTTCTAGCTGTTGTAGAACTACAACTTCTAACCTTTGAGAATTCTTCCGAGTCTTCTACTCACACATTACACACATACTCTCGCTTACACATTACACACACACACACACACCTTTTGCTCGGCTTACTGCTTGTCCCTCCCCAGCTTCTGATTGTCTGGCAATGCTAGTGGAGGGTATGGGGTGGAAGAAAACTGACAGCATTGAGCTGTCAGGTTGTAGTTCTTTCCTCCATCAGCCTCTGTGTTGGCTACCAGGTCGGGTGCCCACAGAGAGGGCTCCGAGTGCCACCTCTGGCACCCGTGCCATAGGTTCGCCATCACTGTTATGGAGCATATACTGTCTGGGCTTTCACTGAGAAAAACTGGCGTCTGACATCTACTGCCAGTGTCTCTCAGGTCTATGTCTTGCTTGGATAACTCCCTGATCTTCCTCCTCCATCTCCATAATTCACAGCACCTAGGAGAAAGGAGTGGGAGAGCAGGGAGTGAATATAGCGAGACAAAACTGAGCCACTGCTCTCCCCTTCCCTTCTCCTTAGTGCAGACATAGGCAAACTAAGGCCCCGGGCCAAAAATGGCCCATTTAGTCTTCACATTCGACCCTTTGTTGCCTTGGTGTCAAGATGCTCCTGCTCCCCTCCATTCGTTCCCTGCAATAAGTGGAGATAATGCCTAGAGGATGATTGTTTAAGTCTCTTCCTAGAGGCTGCAGTTTGCGTGCAATAGAATGTTTAGGCTTTTTAAGCAATCAAAAGCATTTATTTTTAGATATATTACATTTCCCGGCAGCCCTTACAAGCTCTTGGTCCGGCCCCTCTGTAAAATTTAAAAATGCCTTGTGGCCCACAAGTCAAAAAGTTTGCTCACCCTTCCTTAGTGCCATCTGTCTACAGGAGGCAAAGTAGGGATGGATCACTGCAGGAAGGAGAAAATACACAATTGACCTTATTTGTAATATATATACCCCCCTGTACACAGGTGCGTCTTATGTTTTGTCAAACTTATTGTACATTTTTTTTATCTCTATGTAATCTACATCCACTACCAAAGTATAAGGTGTCCCTGTTCTCATTATATTATTTTGATTTTGCAGCCTTCACCTAAACCACTGGATTTGACGCTGAAGTTTGTGTGTGCGCAATGTTTTCAGAATGGGAGACAAATCGAGGCAGATCGAGATGGAAAATACTGTGCAGCCAAAGCAAGGCATAGGTATGTATACGTCCTCTTCAGAACTTTATTAAAATTGCATAAAGTCATGTTAATATTATTATTATCATTTATTTTTGTAGCGCCAACATGTTACGCAGCGCTGTACAATAAATTAGAGTTAGAGACACAACACAACATTACATACAGGTACAGGTTATGACACAGGAGGCGTTCAGGACCCTGCCCGATCAGGCTTACAGTCTAGTGGGTTGGAGAACAAAGTATATAATAGATGGTGGGTATGTTGTTATGCGTGCTTCTGGGTCATCTAGAAAACTAATTAACCAGGCAATTATACGTCATATGTAAAGGTGCCCATACACGGTTTGTGTAAACGATCGATTTTTAAAATGTTTGAATGGAAATAGATACCTACACACCTGGTACGATGGTACCTGTAAAAGTGATCAAAATCAATTGTAAAATCAATCAAAAAAAGATCTTCGTTGATCCTATTTTTATCGTTCTTTGATCGTACTATTGAGCACATATGTATCACGATAATATTTCGATCATATCACACATGCGCTTCATAGTATGATCATGAATTGATCACAAGCAAATTGATTACACTATGTGGTAGTATGATCAATGTTCGGCGACCAATTGATGTTAAAATCACACAAGGCCATACATACATAGTGATTGAAAGGTATATATCACTGCTATGTAGTGCCGGGTCCTCCCTGATAG
>CM070037.1:116882085-116893006 GCA_036250615.1 Ptychadena robeensis | reverse complement strand
GGCACTACATAGCAGTGATATATACCTTCCAATCACTATGTATTCTATGTAGTGCCGGGTGCTCCCTGATAGAAAATATAGTGATTGGAAGGTATATATCACTGTTATGTAGTGCTGGGTCCTCTTTGATAGATAACATAGTGACTGGAAGGTATATATCACTGCTATGTAGTGCCGGGTCCTCCCTGATTAGATATACATTGATTGGGTAGTTTATAAAGGTCCCCTTAATACATGGTTTTGGTAAAAAGTTCATTATACAGTCATATTGTAACATGTATGATCACCTTTAGACTTTGACCTCTGTTGGACTGTGATTGAGGTATGGTTTCCCTGATAAAATCTATAGAATGTTATCTACATATAGTAAATGCCACAAGATGTAGTGGTTCAAAGACAAACCTTCCAGATTATCTGCCAAGAAGGAATAGGAGCGCCACAGCAATAACTTTAGAGGCCACAACTTTGGTTATGTAGACATGACGACGTATCTTATAACATGAAACCAATAGCTTTTCATAGCGTGACTACAAAACCACCCACACTTTCTACACAACCAAGAGTTAGGGCTAGTTTACACGGGGGGTTACCAACACCCGATTACACCAAGGGCCCCTATCCAAAGTATCAGCCAGGGATCGATTGCGCATTGCACGGGTATCAGCCTGCATATGGCCAGTAGTATAAAAAAAAAAGTCCAAATACAGTGTAACCTCCTCAACAATATGCATGCTGCATTTCTAAATATTGGTCTCTGCATTCAACTTCCTATTCCCTGTTTAACTATCATCATCTGCCTCTTATGGGTTTTTGCAGCTGGACAAAAGAAAAGCGTATGCTGATTTTGATGTCCAAGTTGAAAAAGAAGTGGATTCACATACGACCTCTTCCATCCATTCGCTCCTTTCCACAGCATTATGAGGTAAGAGAAATGTTGTATTTATGTTAAAGCCAAACTACCACCTCCAGGTGGTCAGGATGCCATTAGTTGTAGCATTGGCAAGTTATTTGGCATAAAGAATATAAAAAAATACATTTACTTGATGAGCATGTAACGGCCATGTTAGACGCACCACACCAGTCACACACACCAGTTATGCAGAAACATCAATCATGCACATAGAAACAAACACACGCAGGAGCACACATGCATGCACTCTACTTACTATCTGCAGCTAGTTCCCTGCTGTGCCTCTATTTAGGGGACGCACTAGCATTGTGCCATGGGAGACACTTGGGCTGTGTCTGCGAAACTGTGCCGAGGAAATTTATGATAGCACGCGGCATTGCGGGGCCAATGTGGAAACCTGTGTACCTTGCGTGAACACTATCTGCAGTGTGATACTGTACCGCGCCGCAGCTGCAGCGCATCCAGTGTGAAAGGGCCCTTATGGTGCTTTCTCAGTGGACACAAAGCCAGTAAATGAAAATGTTGGGGTAATTTTCCTCCATTGTCCCAATGCTTTAGAAGAAGTTTGTGAACCAATGACTTCTTTCCCACAGATCTGTGTCCATGTGCAGAATGGAAAGAAGTGCCAGTATTATGGGAATTGTTCGTTTGCACACAGCACAGAGGAGAAAGACATCTGGACGTATATGAAGGAGAACAAAGGTTGGTCTGTGGTCCTAGTTGGCTGTATGTGAAGCAACTGAATATTCTTTACAATTCATTGTTGAAAGCTAGCCATACAAGTTGCAATTCCCCCTGCGATGGGGGGATCGATCATATACGATCGATCATAACTTGTGATCGCAAAATCGGCGATCACCATGCACACCACTTTGGGGAATCTATTTCTGCTCTATACTTCGGATGCAGACCGAGGGTCTCCATCTAAAGGTATGGCGATTGAACCGAAAGTACTGACATGTCCGATCCCCGTTCGATCAATTTCTTGAATGATGCTGCTCGAATGCTCAAGGTGAGCAGCCATTGATTCCTGAATGATTGATCACGTCCAATGTGCTCTGCGGTTAAAGGGCAGACTAAGCTTCAATGTGGGGATTTGTATAAACACTGGCAATGTGTCCTGCGTTACATTTGTTGTTACCTAGTTATTGTTTTTATTTTATATATATTACATACAGTGCAAAAATATTTTGTAGCCCTGTACATTATATTGGATGCAACATAAGATAACACACAGGTACAGCTTATGACACAGGAGGAGAAGAGGACCCTGCCTGATTGGGCTTACAATCTAATAGGGCAGTGGTTTCCAAACTTTCCTTGGAGGGCCCCCCTTTTCTATTTAGGAACATTATCAAGCTCCCCCTATTCAAACACAGGTGAAGAATGAGGGCCCGCGCCCCCCTGGAATGCCTTCGCGCCCCCCAGTTTGGGAACCACTGTAATAGGGAAAGATGAGGTTAGCAGGGTGATGATTTTAGGAATGAGACTGAAGAGGTGGGTTTTCAGGACTTTTTTTAAATTGTTAAAAGTAGGAGCAAGTCTTATTGGACGAGCAAGAGAGTTCCAGAGAATAAGAGCAGCCATAGAGAAGTCTTGAAGCCACAAATTTGATGAGGTTATGAGCGGGGATGTCATTAGTCGGTCACTGTAGGAGCGGAGGGGGCAGTTAGGGGTGTATTTTTGTACCAGGTTGGAGATGTAAGGAGGACAGGAGATGTGTAGTGATATAAAAGCAAGGCACAGAACTTTGAATTAGATTCTCTTGACAACTGGAAGCCAGTGTAGAGATTTGCAGAGAGGAGCAGCAGATGAGGAGCGGTTAGAAGAATAAATAAGTCATGAAATAGGCACATTACTTACCTTCATGTGTTCACTGATGGTGGGAACATCTTAATTAAGGGCAAGAGAAGCCACTCTTTGATTCTTCTTAGGGCAGCTGACACCAACCAGCCCCCCCCCCTCCTCTGCACTCCTACACAGACAGAGACTCGCTCCTCTGCAGGGAGCTCTGGTGTGGGGGCAGTTGGCTGCATCCATAGAGCTGTCGGCTGGGTGAAGAGAGGCTCCTCTCTTCAAAAAGTCTTGCAGATGTGACGCTGACGTCATATCTGTGAGACTGAGACACAGGGGCTTTTGGAGAATTCCCAGATACCCTTGTGGCTTGTTACGTCTTGCCTCAGCGATATGTAACACAGTGGGAGGGCTTGTCTCTAAAAAGACACCCCATCTGCTGTCAGAAATTGTTTTATAAATTTTTTTAGTCGGGGAGCTCAGCCGATACTGCGGTGACCTAACAGGTGGTAGGTCTGCTTTAAGCCCAATTGATGGTTTGACTTGATAGATAAAGTTGGCAACACTGTCCTGTTTAGACATGTATACCGACCCTAAAAACGCTGCAAAACTGTAACTTCTTGCTTTACTACAACAGCTATTCCTGGTGAAGTTCTGTATACAAGATATTTTAATACATTTTACCTTTGGCAGTGCTTGATCTGCAGGATCTTCTAGACTTGTGTAAAAAGAACAACAATTCAGCAGAGAAATCCGGAAAGTCGGCAGCGGGAGCCCAGAAGGATACAGAAAAGCAGATTATGATGCCAACAGATTATGCCGATCTCATGGTAAAGTTCAAGTGCTCTTTGCTAGTTGGGTAGTGATGGGGTTTGGAGTGCACTTTATCCGATTTAATCTTCTTTCAATGTTCCCTGAAGGCTGGCTTCCATTGCTATCTCTGCGGAAAGAACAGCAACAGCGAGAAACAGTGGCAGAAACACATTCAATCCGAGAAGCACAAGGAGCGCATGTTCACCTTGGAAAGCGAAGAGAGTACATGGAAGTATCGCTTCCCAGCTGGAGAGTTCAAGTTGTGTGAGAGGCGAGTATGGAAGATGTTATAAAATATAATATATAATATATATATTTGCTGTATAAAGCAGGGCACAGACGGCTCGATATTCGAGCCGTCCGATGTTCCCTGCAGCAGAGTGATGATGTCATCACGCTGCTGTCGGATATTGGCTGAGCTGGGGAGACAGCTCTGCTTTCTCTCCAGCTCAGCCGATGCTTTGCCTGGAGACCCACGGTTTCCATGGAAAGAAACCGACATTGGCCGTATTTACAGTCCTGTCCGATATGGCTGTTTTCGAGAGGGATCGATTGGTCCCGCTTGAAAACAGCGATGGCTGCATATTATATGGGCCAGAGAGATAGTCGTGAGTGCACACGGAGCTCAAATCGGCCCATATCTGTACCCTGCTTAAGACGATTGTAAGTTTTGTAGGCCTGTTCCCTAAAGTTTGGCCATACACCATCCAATTTTTTTTTCTGTTGGATCAACTTAAAGAGGACCCATCACCTCGGTATCTGCTTTCTATTATCAGCACCGGAGGTAAAAATAGGTAAGATCGGAGGTTTTAAAAAAAAAAATAGTAAGAGCTTGGGCCCATTTGCACGGTCAGCCGCGTTCACGGTTATTTTTTTATTATGGTGAAACAGTGCAACTGCCTCAGATCGCACCCATAGAGAATAAATGGACGCCCACACTATTTTTATTACTGTATCCATTCATCTCTATGGGCGCGATCGGCCACGGCTGTCCCCGGCCCATACTCAAAAACGCAGCCAACCGCCCAAGTTTGGGGACAAGGCTGTATAAATGAATGGAAGTGGATTGCCGTGCTTGCTGCGGAGTGGTGCTCACTGCAGTCGACTGTGCAAGTAGGGACAAGCCCTAATACTTAGCTGTAAAATCTGTCAAAATGCAGTGGCACCCCCCCCCCCCCCCCAACTCGCCGCTTCCCCCCTTGCAGTCAAAAGCTGGTTGAACATTGTAGAATTTTCTTTAAAGGTCCCCATCCACATCCTGATGGGCGCTCAACATATGACCCGTTTGTGGCATCACCACGCTGTGCTCGTGCTTCCATCGATTGGACGGGAATCAAGGTGCACCACTTTAGGTGCCAGATTCCCGGTCAATCCTTTAGATGGGGACCCTGTATTTTTGAGCAGGAATTACAGACTACGATACCTGCTCGATGCGGGATTGGTTGATTCGCCACTGGGCCCCCCAGTTTAGGAACCACTGGCTTAAGCCCCCCATACACGTTTAGATTATGACCTGATGTTTTGGCCGATCGACCATGTGTTATGACGTCATCGCGCACGGTCAATCGGCCGAAACTTCGGGTCACAATCAGCCCGAGCACCCTTTGCGTGCCAGCACTGTCTGTCGAATCGGCAGACCCAGCTGCCGGCTGTGCTGTGTCAGCACGAAGGGAGGAAGCACCCCCCCCCCCTTTCCTCCCTCCCTCACAGGGAGAGAAAAAGGAGGCAGATGATTCCTCAGCCCGAAGAATCTGAGATCCCTCGGAGCTGAGGAGACATACCCATACTTTAGATGGGACACTGTGTCCCCGTCAAAAGTATCAGACCGATCTAAGAATTACGGACTTGTCCGTAATGGCTTAGATCGATTTGGCTACTGATTTAAGCTCTTTACGCATAAGATCAGCACCAGATTTTTTGGTGATTGGCCAAAAAATCTAAGCGTGTATGGGGGGCTTTAGCCAGAGTATTACACCTATGCTCTTTATTAAGGAGACAGCACAACAGCCTAAGCCACCTGCATGTGATTTCTATTTCTGTGGTAATTTAATGTTTAACTTTACATATTTTCCAGGTTTGAAGAGACACAGAGTTGTCCGAATGAGAACGATTGCCCCTTTGCTCATGGAAGGGATGAGTTGGAGGAGTGGCACGAACGTAGAGAAGTCCTGCAGTTAAAGGTTTCGAAGGCGCGTAAAGACAAACTTCTGGAGCCCAGTGACTCTGACTTTGGCAAATACACCTTCCTGATGCAAGATTTACCCCAAGATGGTGAAGGTAATGAAGATCGGGGTACACAGTGAAGACGCCCCACAGCCCCTATCACGTGTTGGTGTCCTTTGGACGAAAACTGACTTTAATTTTCAAAGCTGAGATGTTTGTTTTTCACATTATGTCCCTGATCCCAGGACAACGCATCTATAAACTGCTTATCTTTGTATCTGTTCTTGCAAGGACAGTATTTGTGTCGCCGGCTTTGTGACATTGAAAGTATTTTGACTGTGTGTGTTTGTGCTGTGTGATATACTACCGTATTTTTTGGACTCTTTTTCATCCTCAAAAACGGGACAGAAGTGCTTGTGTCTTTGAATGCGCCACCAACCACGGCTCCCCGCCAGCACTTTCACTCTCCTGCAAGAAGATTAACCAGGGAGTTGGAGGAGCTGTCAGATGGGAGATCTGCACACAGCCGCATCTCCCATCTGAACTGTATTGCCCTGCTGATATAAGCAATGCAGAGTGTGTTTGGGGAAAGCTGCACTCATGCTGGCAGCTTCTTCACACACAGCCTATTATTATTATCATTTATTTATATAGCGCCAACATATTACGCAGCGCTGTACAATACATTAGAGTGGAGATATAACACACAGGTACAGGTTATGACACAGGAGTAGTAGAGGACCCGGCCCGGAGGAGCTTACAATTTACAGGGGAGACAAGCAGATTCCCCCCCTCTCTTCCCCGTGTGTGAGGAAGATGAGATATGCCGCGAAGTGTGCTCTCTAGTGACATCCTTTTCACTTGTGGCTGAAAATGGTACTGCATGGGATTTTTTTCCTCAATTGATTTAAACACTTCAAATATTTTTTTCTGGTCTTCCTGCTTTAAAAACTGGGTGCGTCTTATAGTCTAAAAAATACAGTATATTCTTTTTTTTTTTTTCTTTAGAACATGTTAACCTTCTGTATGTTATTGGCTTGGAAACAACAATTTCAGTTGCACAGAAGAGTACCTGCTTATAGTAATGAGTACCTGTATGACTGTACAACAGGCAAAACTACTAGTAATGATGGGTTTTGTTTTTTTAATTTACATTGAATGTATATTTCTTCGTTATGAAGTCATTATGAAGCGCAGAGATGATTAATAATGGCCACAGAACCCATTTTCTTTTCAGTTTTATGTTCTTATTATTGCACTTAATCGCTAAAAGCCGATCTGTGAGAATCCTGTGTTCTAGTATTAATGCTTACGTGCCAGTCTATACTGGTGCTGTATTATCCGCGTCGGGCCATGTCGTGCCAAATGTGGCACATTCACAACACCCAGTCACATAACGTGCCCATTGATAAACAATGGGTGCGTCATGTGACGTGAACAATAGGCAATGTGTTTTCAGGTGTGGTTTGTTGATTTACCTCCTGGGCGTTTAACCTGAGTTAAAGCGGTTTTAAACTCAAA
Source organism: Ptychadena robeensis (assembly GCA_036250615.1). NCBI lineage: Eukaryota > Metazoa > Chordata > Amphibia > Anura > Ptychadenidae > Ptychadena > Ptychadena robeensis. The sequence continues at coordinate 116,885,805 of CM070037.1, read as the reverse complement.
TAAAAAAAACAGACACAATACTCACCTGTCAGCAGTTCAGATCCTGGAAAACTGCTACACAAAAAAAAAAAAACACAGCATACTCACCTACTCTCCTTGCAGTTCTTATGCTGGAATCTTAGCTCATGGAGACCTGCAGCTACTTCCGCCCTCACTGCTCTGCCTCTCTTCCCTCCATTCCTTTCTCTTCTTTGTCCGAGCTGCAGAGCTCCGTGAAGGGGGGGGGGGGGGGGGGGGGGATCAGCTGCTGACGAGTTCCTGCCTGGGAGAGATGTACCTGCCTAGGCGCTACGTAAGGCAGTGGGAGGGGAGCACTTGTAACAAGCTCCCCTCCTGCTGTCAGAAAAAGATTTTATTTTTAGCATTGAGGATCTCAGCAGTATCGGATGAGCTGCAGCTGATACTGCTGAGTGACTTCCTAGGTTTAAGGTCCGCTTTAAGCTGGGAATACAAGGGTTGATTTTTCCCAGATTTCTGCACAGCCGAGCGCCGCGCACGTTCACGGCACTGACCTGTGCAGAAATCTGGGAAAAATCGACCCGTGTATGCTGTTTTTCATGTTGGTAAACCTTGTTCGATACCCTATACTTTACATGGGGACCCATGGTTAACCATTCAAAGTATAGAACGGGTGACAGCTGGCTCCCGATATCAGGGAAGCCAGGCAGTAGCGCGATGATGTCATACACCAGTCAATGCCCGTGCATTCGATGGTGTCACACAGTGCTTTCGCACACATCGATCACACCGGCCATCGATTGCGGCCACCCTGTCTTCGAGCAGGATCGATCGAACAGTGAACCAACATGTTGCTAATTCCCTGTTTGATCTCCATTGCTTCCGATGGGGACCAAGGGCCGCGACTGGTCACGTCTTGCCTCTCCTGGCAAGAAGATTCGAAGGGGAGGTAATCTGTGCTGCATTGTTTACATCAGCAGAGCCCTACTGATATAACCAATGTAGAGCAGAGAGTGATAGATGAAAGAGCTGCCAGACGGCATCTCTCCTTTAATCTATCTCTGCCTGTGTCTGAGCTGCAGCTCACATAAACATGCCTGTAAAGGGGAGACATCTGCATGCAGATTCTCCCTGGGCCCCCCTCTTAACCAATGTGTAAGGAAGATGATGTGATGTGCCGTGATGTTCTACTAGAGACATCTTGTGGCTGAAGTTGGTACTGCAGGGGATTTTCTGCCCAATTGATTTGAACACTTAAACATTTTTTTCTTGTTTTCCTGCTCTAAAAACTGGGTGCGTCTTATGGTCCGAAAAATACGGTCATTCTTCAATGAGTCTGCTTATGTAATGAATTTATTTTTAATGTTTCATTTACATATATTGACATTAAATGGAGTTGCAGGGCAGCAAGTCCAAGAAGTGTCCGAATGCCAGAAAAAGTTGTCTTTGTGTGTATTAGTCTAAAAACTTAACCCACCTCTGACCCCTGATGAGCCATTTTTATTTGAGACTGCAATGACTAGTACATCGTTTCCTCATTTCCTATGGAAACCTGTTTACCGTGTGCTTAAAGCTTAACGTAGCACATACAATGTGAAAAAGCCCTAGAGGGGACTTACTACCAGGTTTCCCTGAAAATGAGACCCTGTCTTATATTAAGTTTAGGTAAAAAAAAAATGCACTGGGTCTTATTTTCGGGTAAGTCTTATTTGTACTTACTTTAACCCCCCTGTACTAAATCGATACAGTATATTTCCTGTTAAATTCTTTTGATTTATTACATAGATTGGCCACAAGATGTCGCTGCTATCTACGTTTTTCTTTCAGCTGTGGGCAGCATTCACCCCACGCTGCACACTGTGTGTACCTGAACACAGGGACCTGTAGGCGCTTTCTGTGCTGCTTACAGTTGGCAGAAGCCTTGAAAGCTGGTGAATTGCAGCATATATTATATCAGAAGCACAGCGGGAAATGTAGCTAGGTCTTATTGTAGGGGAAGGTCTTACTTTCTGGGAAACGCGGTAGCTATTCAGGGCCACAGCTGCTTTACTTACTGCATTTTCAAAGTAGTGTATGTAGATGTTTAAAGTATATGGGAACAAAATATATTTTCTGAAAAAAACTTTTTTTCCCCTCACACCTTCTGCTTTGCTTGCTGTCACAAAAATAAAAATAATAAAAATATACCCCTGCACTAGATATGTTGTATACACCTGAGCGCCGCGCACACCTGACCACCGCACGAGGCGTGCTGCATACACCTGAGCGCTGCACTAGGTGCGCTGCGTGCACATGACCGCCGCACGAGGCGTGCTGCATACACCTGACTGCTGCACAAGTTTAATTATCTTAACTGTCCTTATTATAAAAAAAAAAAAACGATCGATCTTTAACACTTTGTGGCAGATCATTCGATGGATGTTCGACTGGCGATCGTATTTTTTTAAAGCACAATATGATCGGATCAACGATCGAATAGTCTATGGCTACCTTAACCTCCTGGGCATTTAGCCAGAGTTAAAGCGGATGTAAACTCAATATGTAAAAATAACATGAGTAAAATAAAAGTGTGACTTACCTCTGAGCTGGTATAATGGTGGCTCAATGATCCTAAAATAATATACTTACCTGCTGTTCTGTGGATTGTGTAAGCAATTCCATATTTATTCACCAGGCTTCTGAGGGTTAACTCCGGGTGCAGTATCGTGGGTGGCCACTGGGGGTGTTCAATGGGAATTTTCTACAATGTACTTATGTACTTTCAATGAAGAGCCGAGATGACAGAATTACTCTTGTGATGTCTAGCCTCGGCTATACGTAATCAGGACCAGGAAGTGAGGGAGGGCTGCAAGGGATCTTCTTAAAAAAACTTACTTGTAAGGAGTAATTTAAGGTTTTTATTTAAGCACCCCTCCCTATTATCAGCACTTCTAGTGCCATTCATGAAATGCTAAGTGGTAGGTCTGCTTTTAGTCAGGGTGAGTTAGTTTGCTAACAAAGCTAACATCGGGCATACTCACCTGTCTGCCAAAATCCCCTGGCAGTCCTCTGCATCGGCGGACCTGCCAATCTTTCCAGGTCTGCCCCAATGACGTCATATATGATGTCATATATATGGTAGGCGGTGCTATGTAACACCATGTAATGGTGGCATCACTTTTTTCAAGCACATCTCCAGTGTCAGCGGTGGAGCAGGGAATGAGTTCGGGGTACAGAGGAGGGCAGTGGTGCGCTTTTTAAAAAGGAGGTTAAGACAGAGGCTACCGGTTTGCTGTGGCTCACCTCTCATGCCTCCTCTCCCTGCCACGAGCATATGCACGCTTGAAGGAAGAGAGAGAAGCTAAGATCAGGGCTGGAGAATCAGCATATAGAGATCTCAGCTGCTCTCCTTCCTTCCAGCGTGAAGGTTTGGCTATGATAATATGAATCATTGATACCTGTGCACACAAACTCTACTCTATTTAATTTCTATACTTCACTGCAAGCTGTCAGATGTCATCATGAAGTAAATACAAAAATCAGGACACAGACCACACTCTGTACTCAAGGATGTGTCAAGAACAGGATGTGGCAATTTCCTGACCATGAACATTTTTTAACCTTAATTCATCCAGGAAAAGAGAACTACCGTGTTCCCCCAAAAGTAAGACAGTGTCTTATATACATTTTTGCTCCCAAAGATGCCCTACGGCCTATTATCGGGGGATGTCTTATTTCTCCATAAAGAAGAATACAGCACTGGGGTATCAGGGTGGGGGGGGG
>CM070037.1:116868136-116878533 GCA_036250615.1 Ptychadena robeensis | reverse complement strand
CCCAACCCTTCTCTACATCTCCAGCAAGTTCAGTGATGATACCATGTTCAGGGGCTTTGCTAATAACTCGAAATCGTCGAAATGGTCGAATTTTTGAAAAAAATATGGACCATCTCTACTAACCACCTGAGCCACCGTGCTACCTGTATATTCACACATTTCCCCAATTGTTGTTTCTTGTATTTATGAGTAATTTGCTTTATCCAATAAAAAATGTTCTAAAACAATGAAACCAAAAATAGAAATTTCTTCAAAATACTGAGAACTTACTATTAAAACCTAGATGACATTTTAGGGAATGGGTTACTATCTATGTGAATACTAGGTAAGAGGTTGGAGTGAAAGTTATATTTAACTCTTTGCATTACTTGGCCTCAGAGTTGTTAATTATAGGTGACACAGTGAACGCACTTTCATCCGTACAGTCTTCTTACACAACCAGTCCTACTTGCAGAGTAAAGTTCCTCCTCCTGGTTAGGTAACACACTGACTTCCCATTTCATTGGCCTGCCTGTATTTCCATGTTACTTCCCCTCCCATTGACAGCTATTGGAGATTCATTGAGTGTAATATACCCGAGCGCTCCCCTCCAGTGACTTCTTTCCTTGTACAATCCCAGAGTCACAGTGTTTTCTGTTCTCCCTCCCAACAATAATGTCCAAAACCGAGGCAGTCAGGGGCTTTCTGGATATCCCCGAAGTGCTGAAATCTCTTCTGGACTATCCTCTACCACTGCAGGATGCAGGTAAAGCACACGAATTTCCACTTGCTCACGCTTAACTTTGTATTTGATATTTAGATTTGTAAATCTCCATCGCTTAACTTGTAATATGAGGATTACCGTGCCAAAGATTTTCATATGCGACTCTCAATGTGGTTATTGTTTGATATATTGTTTTCAGTAACGTAGAACAAAATGGATGGGTTTAGTGTAGAATATTTTTGCAGACTTCCTGCTAAGTTGGATCGTCGACTTTGTTATAGAATTTACCTGCAAAAGACACTTGAGAGATGAGAAGATCAATTCTTATGAGTCCGTAGTCAGGTCATGACGTCACAATCTTCCTCGCCTTCCATAGACGTATATATCACCAACATAGTCAACTTTACTGGGAAGCCAATTATTTTACAAGTATGTTTTTGGGAAACACATGGTGACAATATACAAACCCATTGCAGACAGTGTGCAACTGAGATTCAAATGTGACTCTTAAAATATTGAGGGACCTCGGAACCCCTTTACTGGACAGCTCCACCTTCTCTTACCTCTCTGCTACAAGTATGTTTTTGGGATGTTGAACGAAGCCCACAAACTCATTGCAGACAATGTGCAACTGAGATTCAAATGTGACTAAGGGGGGGCAAGGTACCCCTTAACTGAACAGCCCCACCTGCTCTTACCCCTCTACTTCTAAGTATGTTTTTGGGATGTTGAAGGAAACCCACAGTAAGAGTATACAAACTCATTGCAGATAGTGTGCAACTGAGATTCAAATGTGACTAATGGGGACTATGGTGCCCCTTTACTGAACAGCCCCACCTTCCCTTGCCCCTCTACTGCAAGTGTGATTTTGGGATGTTGACGAAAATCCACAGTGAGAGTATCTCAGTGTGCAACTGAGATTCAAATGTGACTAAGGGAAACTATAGTACCCCTTTACTGAACAGCCCCACCTGCTCTTACCCCTCTACTACAAGTATGTTACTGGGATATTAAAGAAAACCCACGGTGAAAATATACAAACTCACTGCAGACAGTGTGCAACTGAGATTCAAATGTGACTTGGGATGTTGCAGGAAACCGACAGTAAGGGTATACAAACTCATTGCAGACAGTGTGCAGATTCAAATGGGGGATTTATGGTAAGGTATTTAAGGGGGAATATGGTACCCCTTTACTGAACAGCCCCACTTTCCCTTGCACCTCTACTACAAGTATTTTTGGGAATGTTGAAGAAAACCCATGGTGATAATATGCAAACTAATTGCAGATAGTATGCAACTGAGATTTAAATGTGACTTTTAAAATATTGGGACTAAGAGGGACTATGTATCCCTTTACTGAACAGCCCCACCTTATCTTACCCCTCTACTACAGGTTTTTTGGGGTTCCTAAATTATTTTACTAACTTAGTTAATCTTTTTGGGATGTTAAAGGAAACCCACAGTGAAACTCATTGCAGACAGTGTGCAACTGAGATTCAAATGTGCCTCTTAACATATTGGGAAGAAGAGGGACCATGGTACCCCTTTACTGAACAGCCCCACCTTCTATTACCCCTCTACTACAAGTATGTTTTTGGAATGTTGAAGGAAGCCCATGGTGATAATATACAAACTCATTGCAGACAGTATGCAACTGAGATTCAAATGTGACTCTTAAAATATTGGGACTAAAAGGGACCATGGTACCCCTTTACTGAACAGCCCCACCTTATCTTAAACCTCTACTACAAGTTGTTTGATGTTCTTAAATTATTTTACATCAAAATGTAACTTAGTTAGCTTTGGGATACCAAATGTCTCATGTCAGATATGATGATTATGATGTCTATGGAAGCCCCCAAACTCTGCTAGATGACCATCTTGAGGATCCCTTCATTTTTCCAGGCGGACATATTGGGTTAGCAATGGGATGTTGAACAAACCCCACAAACTCATTGCAGACAGTGTGCAACTGAGATTCAAATGTGACTTTTAAAATATTGCAAATAAGAGGGACTATGGTATCCCTTTACTGAACAGCCCCGGCTTCCGTTGCCCCTCTACTACAAGTATGTTTTTGTGATGTTGAAGGATGTTGATGTGCTTTTCAAAATTTTACTTAGTTAGCTTTGTGATACCAAATGTCTCATAAAAGAGATGTTATGATGTCTATGTAAGCCCCCAAACTCTGCTAGATGACCATCTCGAGGATCCCTTAACTTTTCTAAGTGGACATTGGGAACCCATTTCTCCTCTAAAAACTCCAAAGCAAGAAATGCTTCTCTCCACCTTTCCTACAAGGAAGAATATTCTACCATGCAGAATGTTCTAGTTTCTGAACAGGTCATGTGATCCTAATGTTCTCAAGTTGTTGGATTCCCTCCAAGTCTTAAGCTAGCCATACACGTTCGGATTCCATGGCCGCTCGATCACCTATCCGATCGATTCCGGCGATTCTGGCGGGAATCGCAGGTGTGATCGATCGGCCAATTAAGAGTATCCGATCACTGCATACCACCTTGTCCAACGGATTCCGGGACGATTCCGTGTCCGATTGTCCACCTCACAACTGGCAACTCCCCCTGATCTGTGCAGAATCGGATCAAAAAGACCAACATGTTGGTTGTCTGTCCGATACGATTCTGAGCCCCTGATCAATCGGACGTGATCGATCGGACAAGGTGGGCTGCACACGATTCCGGCACGATCCTTTCGCGTGCACGCGCCCGGAATCGATCGGCCCGGAATTCGGCCGGGATCCGACACGTGTATGGGGGCCTTTAATCTATCTCAATGTTTCAAAGTGTTTACCTCCCATTGGGGCACCACCAATGACAAGAATCTTGCAACACTTTGACTTTTTGTATGATTGGGATTTAGAGGATTTTCATAGCATTTGTAGTGTAAGAAATTACATTTCCCATAATCAATTGTAATGTCCACTGCAAGCTTTTTGTTCTCCAACGTTTTTGTTTGGACTTCTCTAGGCATTATGTAGGCTCATTGCAGGGAACAAGTAGGGGGGACCCAGAGAGGGCCAGATAAAACAAGTAAGTGGGCCGGATGAGGCCCTCGGGCCGTAGTTTGCCCATGTCTGCTCGAACACATCTCCACCTTCTTCTACCCTAGGCCATGACAGTGACTGGTTGATAGTTATGATGTCACTTGTAAAAAATGCTTAAATCTGATTATTGCTTCATGGTTTAAAAATAGGAAGTTGACCAGCTTTTCTGCTACAGAGAAAGTGACAGAGGAGAAGAGAACTCCCCTGTCACTAGTCACGTCTGCCTTCTTCTGCCCCAGGCCATGACAGTGATTGGTTGATAGTTATGATGATCACTTATAATAAAAATGCTTAAATCTGATTATTGCTTCACAATTTAACAATGGTGAAAGCTTTTCTGCTCCAGAGAAAGTGACAGAGGAGAAGACTACTCACATGTCTGACTTCTCCTGCCCCAGGCCATAAAGGGATTGGTTAGCATTTATGATGTCACATATGATAAATGCTTTACTCAAATTGCTTCATGATTTTAGAAAGGTGAAGGACAAGGCAAGGTTTTCTATTACAGAGAAAGTGACAGAGAAGTCAACTCCCCTGTCACTACTCACATGTCTGCCTTCTTCTGCCCTAGGCCATGACCATAATGGGTTAGAAGTTATGATGTCACATGTAATCAATGCTTCATTTTTATTTATTGCGCCATGATTTTACAAAGTAGGAGGAGCAGGCAAGCTTTTCTACTACAGAGAAAGTGACAGATGAGAAAAGAACTCCCCTGTCACTTCTCACATCTCTGCCTTCTTCTGCCCTAGGCCATGACAATCATAGGTTTGTAGTTATGATGTCACTCATAATAATTGCTTAATTATTGTGTCATGATTGTTAATTATTGTGTCAATGAAGAAGTAGTAGTCAAGCTTTTCTACTACAGAGAAAGTAACAGAGGAGAACGAACTCCCCTGTCACCAATCACATGTCTGCCTTCTTCTGCCCCAGGTAATGACCATGATGGGTTAATAGTTATGATGTCACATGTAATTAATGCTTCATTTTATTTATTGCGCCATAATTTAACAAAGTAAAAGGAGCAGGCAAGCTTTTCTACTACAGAAAAAGTGGCAGATGAGAAGAGAACTCCCCTGTCACTACTTACATGTCTGCCTTTTCCTCCCCTACACTATGATGGGTAAGAAGTTATGATGTAACACAGAATAAATTCCTAATTCTAATTATTACTTCATGATGGCAAGTAAAGGAGAAGGACTAGTGATTGAAAATCGCGAGCGCAGGCGATTAATCGCCTAAGTGGGGACATAGCCTTACTCCCCTGACACTACTCACATCTCTGCCTTCTCCTTTTCTTACTGTGACCAGGGCAGATTCTCCAATTATGCCAAATATGCATGTGCATAAGGCCCCAGGGGGCCGGGGGGCTGTGTGCGCTGGAGGAGGAAGGAGAAGAGGAAGAAGAAGAGGAAGGAGGAGCAGTGTGTACGGGCATGTTCTGTTTCTCTTGTCCAATAGCCCACTGACCACCCCCACCGGTCAACATCCCTGCCAATAGCACCCCCAGTCGACAGGGGACCCTAAGCAAAAACTTGCAGAGGGCCCTCAAAAGGCAGCTAGAAATGGCCCGTGACTAGCAGTTATGATGGTAAAACTAATACAATGACACTGTAATGGGGGGTTTCCACATGCGTCGGGATGTGTATTGCTTGGCAGGGATCCCAACGGAGCACATTCACTTACCTGCTCGGCAGATGCTGTATCTTCACAGCGCCGAGCCGATGCCGGGCTAATTGTAGTGGAGTACGTTGAGCCTCTGCATCGGTGGATGTCTGAACACAGCATCCGCCGAGCAGGCAAAGTCTATATGCCCCGTCTGGATCCAAAATACGCTTAGTAGAGGGGGTCCCGACGGATGTGGAAACATAGCCTAATTCTTTGACAATTGGGAAATCATTGAACTCCTACAACAACAAACAAAGTACCCAAAAACGATAGAAAGGTTGTCTGAGGATAGACTGTGATTAGCAAACATTAATAATTGCTGTTACTGCAGCCATTATATAGATGGCAGGTGTGAACAATGTCATCCAGTTTTATAATACGATGGATAAACACGGTGAGTGGGTGTGACGGCGTGCTTATTCAGGTCAGCGGGATCGTTCGCTTCGCTTGCGGCTGATCTCGTTCCATGTTATTGACCTACTTTGAGGAATACTGGCAGCTCTACCAGGTATAAACCTGCAGGATGGAAAGGGTGAGGTCTGCCAGACAACATAATCATTGGTGCCAAGTGATGTGGCAATAGCAGATTAACTTTTACCGCCGCTATTATACAACACGGCAGCAATAAACCCATTCTTCAGTTATAGACCTTGATGCGGCTGCCAGAACCGACGTGCCCCAGCAAGGTCCGCTTTCCTTGACGTCTCATTGCTTTATGTAAGTGTAAGCAAGGCTCTCCTTCCAAGAAAAGAGGAAGAAGTTACCCAACCAGTCAGGACTGGCACAGCATACCCATGCCCAGGGCAGTTTCTAGCCTGTGGGGGGCCCTATGCAAGTTTTTGCCTAGTGACCCCCCCACACCTTTTACAACACCCCTGCACACAAGCCGACACAACCCCCCAGGCTGTCTCTGGGGCCCTATTCATACGCATATTCCGCATTGCAGGCCCTGCCCATGCCTATAGGCAGCAGAGGCAACTACTATTGACCCGACATTTATTCCCCATCATAAATCATGATTTATAAACGTACTTAAGCCTGGCATACACATGCCGATTTTGCCGCTGACCGGCCGCCATTTGGCGTGTGCCCACATGGGGCGACAGATCCCTGTCGCCCCACAGCTCGGCCGGCCAGAGAACGGACATGTCCGATGTTCTCTGGCCATTGCCATTAACTTCAATGAAGACCGGCGTCTTCATTAAAGGTAATGGCCGGCACACAAAGGGTGCCCGGCCGATGAATTCAGCCCGGTAATGCAGCGTGATGACGTCATCACGCTGCATTCCAGAGCTCATCGGGACTAGTCTGTCGGCACCAGCCTGTGGGTGTATGGCAGGCTTTACTCTATATACTATAATTAAAGTTAACGACAGTAACCTAAAACGCTATGCTGTGTCTAGGTAACATGTTTTATTGTGTTCACATAATGTCTAAAGCTGGCCATACACCTTTAGATCTGTCTGTCAGATATCCTTTAGATCTACCAACGACTATGTATAAAGCTGGCCTTACACCTTTAGATCTGTCTGTCAGATATCCTTTAAATCTACCAACAACTATGTATAAAGCTGGCCATACACCTTTAGATCTCTCTGTCAGATATCCTTTAGATCTACCAACAACTATGTAGTGTCTGGTCCTCTGCGATTGAACACAGGTAGACTTGATTGTTTAGAAAGTTCCTCATATAACATGGTTTTGGTAAAACAAAAGGAAATCTAAAGGAAATCTGACAGAGAAATCTAAAGGTGTATGGGGGGCCTTAAGCCCCCCATATACCTATAGATCACTCCATACAATTTTCTTTAGATCTACGAACAACTATGTAGTATCCCTGCTATGTAGTGCCGGGTCCTCCCTGATAGAATAGTGATTGGGAGGTATATATCACTGCTATGTAGTGCCGGGTCCTCCCTGATAGAATACATAGTGATTGGGAGGTATATATCACTGCTATGTATATGGTGATGGGGGGGAGGGGGTGCCGATGGTTTACTGTCCTCACATCACAATGTGTAGAGGGGAGGAGGGAAAACCAACAGTCTCTATTGTATCACCCGACCTAATGATAGGATACCAGAAAGCAAAGCTCACTGTTTCATATTCTTATTCATAGATACACGGATAGTGACCATTGTTTGGGAAAGTTTCATTTATTTCATGTTACCCTTCACTCCATGCTCCCACACTAGAAGCCGTCTAACCACCCAGACGGGTTTTTCAGCATCCCATCACAGATAACAATGAATATTGTAAGAAGCCATCTCCGAATTCTTGCGTTTGTAATGCTCGGGGGGAAATGGAAACATTTGGGGGGGTAGAGCGAGATGCATTTCAAAGGACCACAGAGCTACGCAAGGCCTGATTTGTCCAATGGAAGCACGTTGGGGATAAGTAGAGAACATCTTGTGATGTACGGCTTTGTTACCCAACAAGCTTGTTATGGCACAAACATATTTCTATCCCGCATGAGGGATCTGACCTTCATTTACCACAAACTGCATCACATGACTAAAGGGAAACTTTTTATAGATGATTTTATGAGTAGAGTGAGTCACATGACTATAGACAATGCTTCATATTTATTGCAGCGTTCATTCAGCTCAATAGCAGTCGTATCTAATGATGGCCACAGCTATGTTACTGTTGAGGTGGGCATACACGACTCGTGTAGCCATTCGAGGAAGCCCCAGCCCAGTGCGATGACATCATCACGCTGAGCCCAATGTCGAAGGAGCTGGAGGCGCAGCACTGCTGTGTCTTCCCGCTCAGCCGATGCATTGTTTGGGGACCCGCCATCCCTATCCAAAGCAATGTATAACCTTGTAAAGGAAGGCATACACGGGTAGATTTCCTCCGTGGGCGTGCACGGCGCTTGATTGTAATCAAATCTATTTAGAAATCTACCAGTGTATGCTCAGCTTTAAGCTAGCCATACACAGGCAGATTACGGCCTTATTTTTTGGCCAATTGCCTGGCTGTTTCTCGGGCAAAAATCAGGTGTGCCCACTTGGTAAGATAGGAATCCCCTACATGTTGGATTGCGTGGTGATCCATCATGGTGGTAAGTTCCCGGCAAATCGCCCGGCGGTCGCTCAGCCGAAAATCGGGTGTGCCCACATGGCGAGATCGACCAGGAATCTCCCCCAAGTTTGAGCCCATGTTGATCCGACATGTTGGTTAACCTTCTGAGCGTTTGGCCCGAATTAACTCGGGCTGAGTTTCATGCATCATGAAACTCAGCCCCAGTTAACTGGAGCCGCGCCCGAGGTCTCGCCGTCTTCTGACGGCGGTCGGGAGCACCGGCATGTATGCCGATGCTTCCGGGTCCGCCCCCGATCGCGTCACCGGTGACGCGAAGGGGGCGGGGGTAGGCGGCGCCATAGACCTCCGTCAAACTGGAGGGGTGTCGCTTTTCATCAGCATAAGTCCGGCGTCTCCAGTGACGCCGGGCTTGTGTTAATTACCTCCAGCTGAGCAGGAAATCACGGCGGAGCATATTGTGCTCCGCCGCGATTGCCCGTGGCACGGTTATGAAAAAACCATGCCACGTGGCAAACGCTCAGAGGGTTAATTCCCGGCCGATCACATTACTTTGTATGGGGACATCAGTCATGTATGCCTACCTTCAGCCCTGTATAAGGCGTAAGCTAGCCATACATGTGGTCGACGATCAATCTGAAGGTAGCCTTACACGGGTCAATTTCTCCATCGTTTTTTGTCCGCAAGATCACTGCAAGCGTACGTATTGATCGGCCACTAATCGAGTTCTGCCCACCCTGAACGATCGACCAAAAGAAATTGACCAAAAGTTGGATAGAACGATGATCCCACATGTCACTTTTTTGGGGGGTAAATCGAAGTATGTTGGTGGAGAAAAATGTATTAACCCATAGCTCCCTATGCTGCAGCCATTCTGATCGATGAATTTTGAGGAAACAGCCTTTTTGGCGATCAAAATCGACCCCGAATCGGATTCTCAAGGTGGTGTGCCATTGTTAGCAAAATGATCAATCGCCGATTCCTCAATCACGGGGAATGATCAAATAGTGAATCGGTCACTGACAAATCGAGGCGTCTATGATGACCTTTAAACTCGATCATGCTGTGAGATTTTACGATTGTAGTCCGAAGGTAGCCATACATGGGCCAATTGGCATCCGAATTTTTTGGCCGATCGACCCATGTGCGCGCTCCCACCAAGCGCTGGGCCGCAAATTGTGTGCGCTCAACCTGGACAGATCGACCAGGATCCTCCTGCAATCCGACATGTCTTTAAATTCCTGGCCTATCCCATTATTACACTAGTAATGGCCAGTACAGTAAGTGGACTTGGAAACCTGGCATGGATTAGGCTGCGTCTACACTACGAAAAACTGCAACAGTGCAGCCACCCCCTGTAAAATCCTATGGGGAATCACGTGCCGCCTGGGCGTTGAGGATCCGGGGGCGTCCCGTGGCCGCACCAGAAACAAGTGGCAATTGGTGTGGTGTGTGATGCGTGCAAGCCGCGCCTGATGTGTTTCCGGGCACGGTTTGCCAATAGTAATGTATAGGACGCATTATTGCCTGCATGCCCTAAACAGCAGGCGGGCGCTATGGGCCCATAACGCCCCCCACGGTTGCTGGTGCGGTACAGCGTAGACCCAGCCTTAGCATTCAGAAGCTGTTGTGGCAACAAACATTACGTTTGGTCAGGCGGGCTGCACACTGATGGAAGGACAGGCGGGAGTGGACCCGTGCCAAAAAAAACATCATATGCCGGGTGCTGCCGCCACTTGTGTAATTGACCCAACTCTATATACAGTTTGTAAAGAGATTTTATTCATAATTTGCAGCTTTAGAGTATAACAACTTCACGGCTGACAGTCACAGTATAAAGACTGACATAAAATGTAAAGATCAGACCGTGAAACTGCTGTGAAAACTTTAAAAAACTTTCTTTGATAGAGTA
>CM070037.1:116830036-116840182 GCA_036250615.1 Ptychadena robeensis | reverse complement strand
CCCCCCCCCCCCCCTTCAGTCTGGCCAACCCATCTTCTCATTCCAAACATCACCACCACCCCAACCTCTTGTGTTGTATCTCAACTCTAATTTAATGTACAGCGCTGAGTAATATGTAAAAAAAAATATATATATTCCTAAATTGGAAGCATACAAATGCTCAGCATAAAAGCTTTATAATTTAATAAAGATACCAAGATTGTAAATACCCACAATACATTACATTTTCATAGTAATCCACACGTTTCTCCCTTATCCAGGCTTCCTCAGGATACATTGTGTTGACCAATAGCTACTGTGGGAACTACAATTGTAGATTGCATGCTCTTCAGGCATGCTTCTCATGAGGTGGCGGATGGTCTCCTGAGGGTTCTCTTCCCACACCTGGACCAAAGCAAAGAAGGTTTGCTGTGTCTGTCACTGTAGTGTCCAAAGCATGGAGGTGTGGCAGGAGATCCCTCAGGAGACCATCCACCACCTCATCAGGAGCATGCCCAGGCATTGTAGGGAGGTCATACAGGCATGTGGAGACCACACATACTACTGTGCCTCATTGTTACTTGTTTTAGGTACATAACATCAGAATTGGATCAGCCTGGAGTGTTTTTTCCCCTTTAATTGTGTGTGTGACACCAAACCCAGACCTTCATGGCGTGATAAATGTGATTCCATTTAAAATTTTTGTGTGATTTTGATGTCAGCACATACAATAATGTAAAGAACAAAGTATTTACTAAGAATATTTCATTCAGATCTAGGAAGTTCTGCAAGTTAAACACATATTCGCAAAATTCAAAAAAACTGCAGATTTTCGCCATAAGAATATTGACGAATGCAAGTATTTCCCGAATGTTTTCCCAAAAATTTGCGGCATGCTGCGAATACGAATGTTGCCTATGCCTCGCATCACTAGTTAGACATGGCTTATGGGCGGCTCCTGACCAACAGTGTGAATTTACCTTGAATGTCCTTTGAAGAACTAGCAGTCACCCAAGTGTCCCAGAATCAATGCAATATCCACGGCCTAAAGGTGGCCATACACAGGTCGATTTCCCACACGATTCCTGGCCGATCGATCACCAGGCGTGTGCACGCCGATCAATCGGTGAGGAATCGAGTGCAGCCCACCTTGACCGATCGACCCCGCCCGATCGACGTGACCCCCAAATCGGATCGGCCAGAGAACCAACCTGTTGGTGTTTTCTGATCGATTGGGCACACATCAAGGGGCGTTGACATTTGTGAATCGATCGACTGGTAACAGAATCGTCCAGGAATCGGTGGCCTAAGGTGGTAGGCACAGACTCGTATGGTCGATCGATCAACGCCTGTGGCTTCAAAGGAATCGATTCTGATGGTTGATCGATCGCTCGGGAATCGACACGTGTATGGCTAGCTAAACACTGCCGTTCTTATTTGCAGCTTGCATGCCTATGTGACACTAGCCCAGTGGTGGTCAAAGCTGGCCCTTTTAGCTCTCTTTTCCAGCCCTTTATCACATTTTTGAAAAGTTGTTCCCCTCCACCTGTTCACCTGTTATGTGCATTGAGAATATCTAGAGGTGTCCAAACAGTCTATAGTAATTATCTCTGCTCATTGCAATAAATGTGCAAGTGCAGGAAATGCAAAAAGATGCCAACGTCCCTGTCACACGTTCCTATTACACATCAACGCCATCATAAATGATGAAATGGAATTGGCACACTTATGGGGGTCGGCCATTACACACTCTTGGCCCCGCCCCTTTATCAAATCTAAGAAGCCAATGTGGCCCACGGGTCAAAAAGTCTGACCAACCCCGCACTAGCCACTGTGGGTTGGAGCCTGTTGTTGGCAAGTATGTATACGTGAATATATATGTGGATGTGTGCAGAGATATATTTATATAAAATATATATATGTATACACGCACACACATATACATAAATGGATATTCAGGAGGTCACTGACAAAAGGTTACATTCTTTCAGAAGCCATAAAACCATCCTTTCACATACATGTTAGATAGGCGTGTCTGTACTTACACCAAATTTACATCTTAAAAGGAATAGCAAGGTCCTTTGAAATGCAAATCTGGTGATAGATTGGTGGAAGCAGGGACAACTGGAGATGACAATAGCCATAAAAATTCTTTAGGTGGGGGGGAGACCTTGTTACACAGGATACCTGATTCTCACAAATGTTATGTTAGTGTTAGTTTTTTTTCTTTTGTAAAAACTGTTAGTTTTTTTTCTTTTGTAAAACTGTATAAGAGGTAGAGTTTTAGAGATATCTGAGAGAGAGGGAACCTAGGACAAGAAGAAGGGACAAATCTTGGAAGACTCAGATTTTGGAAGGAAGAGGGTTCTTGGGAGAGAGGGAATCTAGGACAAGAAGAAGACACAGATCTTGGAAGACACAGTTTTTGGAAGGATAGCTGATCTGTGCATTGAAGACTGCCATAACCTGTATTTGTCATTATCGCATATGGTCTGTACATTTTCCAATAAATCAGGCCACTGTCTCTGAGAACGTAAGTTGCTGCGGAGTTTTGTTTATACGATCAAGATCAACATTTATGACCATACAACACCTGTCTTTACATTTTACATTTGACTGCAGCTACTTC
Organism: Ptychadena robeensis; assembly: GCA_036250615.1. NCBI lineage: Eukaryota > Metazoa > Chordata > Amphibia > Anura > Ptychadenidae > Ptychadena > Ptychadena robeensis. Next base: position 116,837,574 of record CM070037.1, on the reverse strand, counting down.
TGCTATTAGGAGGAAATACCAACAATATAATACAATACATATCATCTTTACTTCTGTCAACTCTGCAAATATGTTTAGTGTTATGTAATAAACAATTCAGAAGGGATAGGTACACCAGAAAGATAATGTTAGATGCAACCTTATTCTGAAAATGTCTCAATTTAAAAAATGACTTGTTGTCACCAGAAGATGCAAATGTTTTCCTGACATTGCTGTAAGAAACAAATCCCTCCATGAACACAACTCTCCTTCTATATAACGCAGCTAAATGGCAGTTTTCTCATTAGCGTCCATACCCTGGTGGTTTGGCTGGATTTAAAAAGGTCAGAAATGTCATTCAATCAATAGTATATCTACCAACAAGATGCAAGCCACAAGATTAGAATTAAAAACCCCACAAAACTAGTTAAAACCTTTTTAAATTGTAAAAATAATTTTCTAACTTTTTCAATATTAAATATAGACATTAGACAACAGTCACTTTATTTCCCATGATTCCAACACAGATTGCCCAACAGTACAAACGAAAAAACATTGCTTACCAGTTGAGAACAGACTCCAACAGGAAAACAAATGTCCAGCCATAGTGGTGGTGTATGGGTCTCTCTCAGCTTCTCTCTCCAAGGGACCTCTCTGTCCTTGCCTGATGCGATCATCTGAGGCCCAATCACTGCAGCCAAAAGCAAAACCAGGTAAGTTTGGAATAGGACTCCCTCCCATCCTTCCAACCCATTTCTCTGTCCGGGCCCTTTCAATTTAAACAAGAATGCAGCTAGAGGCTATGTTTAAAATAAAGTAAATATGTTTTTTGGTAATATTTAGATTTTCCAGATCAAATTACGATCTTGTGACTTTTTCGACCTTTCATTAAAAATTTGGACTGCAAAATTAGCCATGAATTTTCTTGTCATAGTGTTGATCACGAATATTCTACACATTTTCTGTGTGAACATCGGCACTTCACAAATCGCAGCTAATTTTTCAACGAATATTCGGAATAAAAATGTGCGATGAAGATATTCGCGATCAACACTATATCATTTTTTTTTAGCAAAAAGTGGAAATTGCCCCCTCAAACTTCGACTATGAAATTTCAGTGGAAAAAAGTTTAAAGTATCAGGACTTTAAGAGTCCTGAAGAAGCCCAAACGTGGGTGAAACATGTTGACACTGTGACGAGCTGCGCTCGAGCTTTCTTGATTAAACAGGGAATTGAGGCAAAGCACTTCTGCGCCTCAATCTCGTTCTATAAAAATGTTTCGACCCTCCATACCAAAGGTTGGCAAAATGATCCAGACTGCTTTAACCCCTACCTACAGCCGATTCCCAGTCTGTTACACTGCGTTAACACCATTTGGAATGTGGTAAAATGCAAGAAAAACATGTAAAAAACCTTCCCATGTTTATGAAATATTAACCCTATCCAACAAGTTGATTTCTCATTGCGCAAAACATCACACAGTTGGTAGGAAACACATTCCACTAATTGATTGCACCCAAAACCATGGCTTTTTGCGGGGTTACCAATAAGGATAACATGGGGGTGGAAAATACTGACAAGACAAACTTTGCCTGTCCACCCTGTAAATTGCGAACGGCTGTTTCTACCACTATCCCACTATGCAGAATATGCATGCGCATTCCTCCCGTCTAGATCCAACAGTTTCGCCACTAGCAGCCCCCCCAGTTGACAAATTCGCCACTAGCTCCCTCCCCCTCCCACAAACAACCCTGAAATTGAGCCTGAACTTTAAAGCTTCTTGTTCCATGTCCACCAACTTTTCTGCAAACCCTAATGCAGTTTAATGATAAATCATTAAATTAGATGAATCTTTTATGCAAGAATTGACATTTATTAGTTTACAATTGTTTATTTTTATTTTCTATCTTTTTGCCTTTTTTCTTGTTCTGTTGCTTGTTGAAGTTTTGTGGACATTAAGATTTTACCGATGTACCAGTAGTGTGGGAGCTGGAGCTATGTACATAGTGCCAGTGGCGCAATCAGAGGGTCACAGGTGTGTACGCAAGGATGTTAAGGGATTTTTGTTGATGAATAGGGTTTATGGAAAATGGATCTGGTATTTCGCAAGTTGCAGGAGAGAGTGGGGGGAGTGGGGTGAATTTGAAAGAGATGAAGAAACAAAGATAAGAGAAGCTATGAAGAGGGCCTGGATTGGGTGAGAGGGCATCGAAGGAGCACAGGACAAATAAAGAGTAGCAAAGAGAGCAGGTGAGGAATGGACATAAAGCTGAGGGTGGCCTCTGGGAAATTACCAGGTATCATACCACAATCTCCACTGGGGTCTTCACCTTAAGCCTCCGTTTTAACAGGAGACACGGTGCACCTGCCTAACTTCGGTTGGCCCAGGACTTGAGGGCACAAGGTATCCTACCTGAGACCAAGGATGATGAAACCCCTAGAGAAATCGAGCAAACAAATACAAAACCAAAGCTGAGAATACACATGGAAGATCAGTCCAAAAAATTGTGTAGCTAGAGGATTATTCAGGAGAGTAGTCAATAGGCAATCAAAGCTCATACACAGGGGATCAATCTAATGAACAGATGAGCCAGAGGATTAGAAAGGAGAGTGGTCAAAACTTAAGTGAAGGTCAGTGCAAGCAGCAGCCAATAGAAGGCAAATGGACCAAGATGAAACCATGTGTAAACCACAGATCCCAGCTCGGCCTCGGTCCAAATTAACATACCCTCGACAAGCTATTCTCTATTGTGGCGGACCCGCGGCTATTTTCTATCGTGGCAGACCTTCCACCAAAATTGACGATTACATAAATGGCACTAGAAGTGGTGATAATAGGGAGGAATGCCTACAAAAGGAGTAATTCAAGAAGATCCCTCACAGCCCCTCCTCTCTCCCTGGCTTGTGCCAGCCACAAGCAGGACACAGCACAGTGATTGTAGGGTAAATCTCTAATCACAGCTCTGCATTAAAACGAATGAGATGCATTTTCCCATAAAAAACGTTATAGATGCCCCCAGTGACCGCTAGCGATATTGCACCCTGAGTTAACCCTCAGAAGCCTGGCAGATAAAGATGGAAACCCCCCGTATGATTCCAGGGAACAGCAGGTGAGTATATTTTTTTAGGATTGTGAAGGGCTACGCCATCATACCAGCTCAGAGGTAAGTCAAAATTTCATTTTACATATATATTTTTTAGATTTTGAGTATACATCCATTTGAACTAATAGATGTTAATAGAGAGATCCAAATGGAAACATGGAAAAGCTAGGCCCTGCAGTATCTGAAAATCACCACAAGGTGGCAGCAACGTAGGTCTGATTTCTCTGTTGGACAAGTGTTGTTTGAGAAAGTAACTGGGACCTATAGCTGTGCATAACCCAGGCGGCTGTGTGAGACCCTGGCAGCCATCAGAGGTGTTCTCAACACCACCATAGGTGCAAAATACATCTATGACTGGAGGTGGAATGACATTGTTAATGGAGTTACTCAGTATTTGCATTTCACGTACCAGTTGTGAAGTTTAAGATGAATGCGCATTTATTCTTATTGTCCTCATTCTCTGAGCTAATCCATGCACTTAGTCTTTAAAATTTTTATTTAACCTTTAATGTCATTGCTGCATCCTTTACCTTTAGTCTGGTATTTGAAATGCAAAGTCACAACATTACTTTCACCAGCAACCTACAACTTATTTTGGTGATGCTATATATCAGTGGTGGGGAACCTATAGGTAGCCATACATGGCCTGATTTGCACCTGATTTTCCAGCCCATCTACCGCTGTGAGCATGCTCGGCCGACCTGTGGCCCCAGGTGTTGAGATAGACCGGGAATCTGCCTCATGTTGGATCGCAAGGTGATCCGACACGTCGGTAAATTCCTGGCCGATCCTATTACTTTGAATGGAGACGGCAGTCTCATTCATAGTAATGGCCGGCACACAAGGGTAGTGCCTTTCAAAGAAATGGCCGGCACACAAAGGCAGTGCCATTCAAAGTAATGGTCGGGCACACAAGGGCAGTCCCATTCAAAGTAATGGCCGGCACACAAAGGCAGTCCCATTCAAAGTAATGGCCGGCACACAAAGGCAGTGCCATTCAAAGTAATGGCCGGCACACAAAGGCAGTTCCATTCAAAGTAATGGCCGGCACACAAAAGCAGTTACCATTCAAAGTAATGGCCGGCACACAAAGGCAGTGCCATTCAAAGTAATGGCTGGCACACAAAGGCAGTCCCATTCAAAGTAATGGCCGGCACACAAAGGGTGCCCGCCGATCAGCTGAGGGGCCGGCTGCAGCGGGATGATGTCATCCCGCTGATGTCGATTCCTCATCTGTCGAGGCAGAATCGCCTTGTGTATGGCTACCTTATGGCACGCGTGCCAGATGTGGCACTCGTAGTCCTATCTGTAGGCACTCCAGCTGTCAGTCAGCACAGAGGCAGAAAAGGGGGAGAGGAGAGAGTTGCAGAATTCAGCTGCTTATTGGCTCCCTGAGCTGTCTGTTCTATTCTCTCTCTTTCAAATGCACACAGTACCCTCACCCTCCCATAAACTGGTGATGTCACAGGGCAAACATACAAAATCAGCAGGGGATCAAATACTTATTTACATTGCTGTATGTAGTGTGTGTAGTAATCTGACTGAGCTGGAGCTGTTTTGCTCCATGGACACGGATTTCAGTCTCTAGATGTGCAAAGCTGGTGGAGACATACCCTAACAGACTGGCAGCTGTAATTGCAGCAAAAGGTGATTCTACAAAGTATTGACTCAGGGGGCTGAATAATTACGCACACCCCACTTTGCATTTATTTATTTGTAAAAAAAAATTGGAATCATGTATGGTTTTCCTTCCACTTCTCACGTGTCACCACTTTGTATTGGTCTTTCACGTGGAATTCCAATCAAATTAATTCATGTTTGTGGCTGTAATGTGACAAAATGTGAAAAAAGTTCAATACTTTTGCAAGCCGCTGTATATGAAGGTTTATACAAAGCCTACATTTTTTGGGAAAACATTACAAACGCTGTTAGTTTGTAGCTTCTATTCTTTTTGTATATTACATACCCCATTACCCCTGATAACCCCTGATAACTCAGGGGTGCACCTCATACATGTGGATATGTCTCCATTAGATTTATATACTTGGTGAGCGACCACCTGGTTCTGCCTACACAGGTTTCTACATTAGGCTTAATACTCTGAATGACTGAGCACATATAATACCCATTATTTGTTCTGTTGCACTGTTCTCTAAATGTTGTTATTTTAAACCATTATGCTCCATTTAACAACAATGTATGGGAAGATTGAATTATGATAGATAAAAATAACCTTTTTCTCAATATAGTATCAAACCAATGCAAACCATAGAAGGAGCTCATAACATGTAACATGTAACCTCTTAATATAGACATTGTTACTCTCATCCAAACACCTGTTCTGCAATGTAAGACAAATGCAAGGAACCCATAATAAGCCCCAAGCTGGGGTGAGTCTCAATTGTATTTCACAAGAAATACCGTATTTTTTTGGACCATAAGAACCACCAGTTTTTACAGCAGGGTTCAAGTGAATTAGATCAATGATATGAATCAAATCAATGCAATACCAAATTTCTGCCACTAGATGTCACTAGCAGCAGTATTGTCACACATGTCATCTTCTTCACTGATCGGGAGGAGGGCGGCCGCGGGGGGAATGGCTGCAGAGTCTCCTCTCCCTCTCTGGCTGTGATCGCAGCTCTCACTGACACGGAGAGAGCTATAGATAGGAGTTTATCTATCTCTCTCTTCATTGTTTATATCAGCAGGGCTCTGTGCTGTGCTGGCAAAAGCAATAATACAGTTCAGATGTGAGATCCGGCCGTGGGTGGATCTCTCATCTGACAGCTCCTCCAGCTCTCCGGCTAATCTCCTTGCTGGCAGGCAGCCAAGGCACGACCACCTATGACCGAGTGGCCGCAAGGGGTCCTGCATTCAGGAAATTAGACCCAGGCACTTTCCCCCGCCCCCCTGATTTCTGGAGAAAAAGTGCGTCTTATGGTCCGAAAAATACAGTAGATAACAATAAATGTTAAAGTCATATAAATCACAAAATGATCACAGTGAGCAAGATACCCCTAAAATAGTTGCAGCGTTTCATCCTTCCATACACCATTAATATGGGTCATGTTCTGTTGTTTACATAATGTACCATAACAGACTATAAGAACGTTTTTCTTGCCTTGCAGGAGGCAATGTATTCTATTCCATCCAGCCAAGCCAAAATGCCACTGCCAAGAGGGAAGTCTTAGTTTAGCATGGCTAAAACCTTAACTTTTCTATACATTAGCGAGGCCAATTCTCTGAACCCACTGAACAACTTATGGAGAGACACATTTTACAATCTGGCACTAACAACTTACCCAAGAAGAGCTATTTATATATGGGAGGAGAGATAAAACACATAATTTTATTACTGAAATGCAGAATGTTTATGTAAATACACAACACATGTTATCTATTGTAAATAACACACATTCACTTAGCTATTACTGTTGTGTCTTTCCATAAGTGTGTTCAGAGAATGCGTACTGCTAGTGTATGGCCATATACTTAAGCTTAGTTGGGATATACATGGAATATAATAAGGAATCATACACTGATCATACACATCCCTAGCTACTTTGCTTTAACTAACTGTATGGCAAAATTCATTTTGGTGCCTTGAGGAATGCATGGGCCTGCATTTTTATTTTGGGGAAAATCCTTCCAAAGGGCATTATTGCTCCTGTGATAACAATTTTAGGGGACATACCGCAAAATATACAGCATACCCCAAAAAAATATATTGTTTCTGTAAGAAGCCTTACTCAAGTACTCAATATATTGTGCTGAAGAAGTGGCCTGTGAGCCTCGAAACGCGTTGACGTAATTTTATATCTGCTCTTAATAAAATCCGGAAGCTATTTTATCTTAATTACGCGTGCGTCTGCTCTGCCTGATTTTTTCGCCTGGAAAAGACTTATTCTAATGACCTATTACCCATACCAAGAATGGAGTGGTGACACAACCGGTACTCCAGGAGCACTGGAAAACGACCATAAAACTAAGTAAAACACATGACTCCAGGATTCCAGAACCGTTCCCATAAACCCCTAAGAACCCATAACCTAACCTAATATAAGACAAGAACAAGTAACTTCTTTGGAAATTGTATTTTATAGAAATTAACCTCCCTAGCGCACTGCTGAGGTCCAGATTTCTGTACCAGAAGCGCAACATAGACTCTAATGGAATTAGAATTTTTTTTGTGTTGTAGTGTAATGTTGTAATGTTGTTGTTGTAGTGTAATGTTGTAATGTTGTAGTTTTGTGTTGTAGTGTATTCTAATGGAATTAGAATTTTTTTTGTGTTGTACTTTGAAAGGCACCATCCTGACTATAATAGTGTTTGAAGCACACAATTATTATAAAAAAAAGTACATAAAAAATTATGAAATGTATCATTTGAATTTTTAAATCTCTTGAATACTTATTTGGTGAAAGATTTCAAAACAGTATTTATGTTTGTTTA
>CM070037.1:116803666-116818249 GCA_036250615.1 Ptychadena robeensis | reverse complement strand
CTCCTGGGCTCTCAATGACTTCTCTGCTCCGGTGGGGGAAATCCAACCCACTTTTTTGTCGGCACAGTTCCATACTCAGGTTTTTCTACTCTGGAGCCACCCGTACGCTCCATCCTGCTGGGTCCTGATTATGGGGAGGCCAGGAAACAGACACACAAATTGTCCTCCTGCTCTCTACCCAGATCAACTAGAACTGCATTTCTGTCCGGAAGGGTTTTTATAGCCTGTACGCTGAGTGTCGGGAGGACAAACTGCAGCTTCTGGACCAAACTCTCCCTCTTCAATGATGGGCACCAATTCTCCTGTAGTGACTGGGGAGAGGTACCCACTACATGTCTTTGTTTCTGTAGCCCATTATTTTTTCAAAAGGTCCTTAAAAATAGTTTGTTCACACATAAAACAGACTGGAATTTGATTTGCCTCCCAAAAATAAAACTTAATGCCAGTCATTATAAGATGAGAAAAAAGAACAGGGGGTATCTAAACCGGGGTGCTGATATCATGGATAAAGAGCCACCAAGGGTTTCTAAGGCACCTACTAGCCCCCTGTTCTTCTTTTTTCTTTTGATATTTAAATATGGGTGTGGCACTTTGTTGAGGTTGAAACCCATCATTCATTACTTTGTTTCATTATAAGTGAGTGTGGCTTAGGGCCCCCATACACCTTTGGATTTCTTTGTCAGATTTCCTTTAGATCTCTTTTTGTGTTACCAAAACCATGTAATATGACTGACTTTCTAAACCACCAAGTCTACCTGTGTTCAATCACAGAGGACCAGGCACTACATAGTTGTTGGTAGATCTAAAGGATATCTGACAGAGAGATCTAAAGGTGTATGGCCAGCTTTATGGATATTTACACTTTGTAAAAGCTTTTTTGTTCCCACAACACAAATCAACTAGTGAAAATTCAGAAAACTTTTTCAACTCATCCCTAGTGTTCTGTATCATGCTGTTTTTCCCGGCCACCCCTGTACATGTCGCCCAGGGCCGGGACAAGGTCCACCAACAACAGAGGCTGAGCTGCCCAAGTGCGCCCCACTCCCAGCCCAATTTGCATATGAATGTCCCGCCCCCAGACATTCATATGCAGATTGGGCTGCGAGAGGGGTGCCATCGGCCAGCTAAGAGCATCCCCCCGGCAGCAGCACAGAACAGTGAGTATGTGCTGCTGCCAGATCTGAGCTTAGCTGGACGGCTCCATCTCGTCAACTGCAATACTGAGAAGAAAGTGCAGGACGAGATGGAGCCGTCAGAAGCGCTAGGGGGGTTAAAGTTTAACCCCCTGAGCAGCGCCCAGACGTGACCAGCGCAGAGCCTCTCCAGCCTCTGTGTCGGCCCGGCCCTGATGTCGCCAGGGTTGTCAATGACGCTGGTGACGTGGGCTGGGTGACCCATGCCCCTCCATTAACATGGAGGTCTATGACGTGCCCCCTCCTGCCCATGCGGCGTCACTGTGACACAATCGGGGGCCACAACTCGGGGTATGCTGCAGCAAACCCAAACAGTGAATGAACTTGAAAACACTTCAAAAACTCATTAAAAAAAGGTTGAAAGATAAGTGAAAAGCCTGAAGATTGAAAGATTGTGTAAAGCTCCTTCTACACAGAGGAAGTTGACGCTGGCTGACGCATGGCTCCCTATGAAGCATAAAAAATACAAAAAAGAGATAGAGAAGGAATAAAGTGCAGATCATTTTATAGATAGGACAAATTGCCTCATCTCTAGATGTATGGCAGAAAGTGAAAGAAAAGAGGTTCCAAGTGGTTTAGTATTCTGTACCGCACTGTTGCAAAGAGGAAATGTAATTTATTCATGTAGAAGGAGCTTGAGAATGAGGAAGAAACTGGGTGACAGCCGCATGGAACAGATGTATTACCAAATCTGACACCTGACGAGACCTTTAACCTGCGGAGTCTGATCTACCTGCTGGAGAAGATATTAACAAAGACAGATGTGTTATACTCAATACATCTGTTGGAGACCTTGGAGAGCATGCTATGATTAAACCAGTGGACGAATGGAGCCCGTGTGTCCGGAGGACAATCTAATACAGAGATGTCACAGCTGAGAATGCACATGAACCCTCAAATACCAGGAAATGTGACATCAGTCAAACATATTAGATGTAATGTCCCATTTTATCATGAAATTTAGCCTACCGTTTGTAAGAGATTCCAAGGGTTTTGTTCAACTTTTTTTTTTAAGTCTATGTATTTCTGCTTTGAAGATAATAGAAGTGATGAAAGGTGACCTACAAAATAAGAGTCAAACATAAAACCCCGCAGGGAGTATTTGATCGTCAGTCTGTTAGTCTCTGTTATAATCTAAAATAGAGCTATAAAGTCCTATTATGATTCATCAGTCAAAGAGGTATATATAATGAGGGCGTATAGAGAACGCTGCATAGTGATTACCTTTATATCTACTTCTGAATTACGGTCTTTACCTATTATCCAACTGGAATATAAATATATATAAAACCAGGAGTGCACATAACCTTTTTAGTGAGCTCCTCAGGTGAGTACTAGGAGATGGTGTTTGGTATTCACCCCATATGTAGGGTGGTCTTCCTCACTGTCCTCTGTGTCAGTCTCCTGCAAGGTAGATTCTGCTGCAGATTGACCTCCCTGTTCCTGATTGATCCTCCGATTAGCTGTCTCCATCCACAGGTCACCAGCTGGCTTTGGGTCAAATGTTACTCTCACAGTACAACAACGTTTGAACCCTAAAGCCCCCCATACACCACATACAATTACCATGCAATTTCTGTACAACCAACTTTTCTTCTACCAAAACCATGTAATATGAGGACCTTTCTACACCTTCCAATCACTATGTATTCTATCAGGGAGGTCACTATACTACATAGTTGTTGGTAGGTCTCATGGAAGTTGTATGGAGGAATCTCAAGGTGTATGGGGGGCTTTAGGTTTTATACCCCAGTCATGCAACCCTGACATTTCCTGGGTTAGTAACTAATCTCTGAGTCTACCAGCAATCCAAAGGTCAACCCTTCAAAGATTGACCTCTTTGGTGTGAATACCAGTCGTCACCTTTGGAGTAAACCAGGTACCGCTCATCACCAGGGCAATACCATCCCTACAGTGAAGCATGGCGGTGGCAGCATCATGCTGTGGGGATGTTTTGCAGTGGCAGGAACTGAGCAACTAGTCAGGATAAAGGGAGAGATGTCTGCAGTAATGTACAGAGGCATCTTGGATGAAAACCTTTTCCAGAGTGCTATTGAACTCAGATTAGGAGATGGTTCATCTTTCAGCCCGACAATGACCCTAAGCACACAGCCAATATATCAAAGGAGTGGCTTCAGGGGAACTCTGTGAATGGCATTGAGTGGCCCAGTCAGAGCTCAGACTTAAATCCGATTGATTATCTCTGAAAAGGTCTTAAAATAATCCCACTGGCGCTTCCCATCCAACCTGATGGAGCTTGAGAGGTGCTGCAGGGGGGAATGGGCGGGGCCATCATATTAAAAAAGACTTGAGGCTGACAAAGTATTGAGCAAAGTCTGTGAATACTTATGTACATGTGCTTTCTCAATTTTTTTTATTTTTAATTAACTTGCCATAATCTCAAGTAAATTTTTTTCATGTTGTCATTCATTATGGGGAGTTGTGTGTAGAATTCTGAAAAGAAAATGAATCAATTTTTGAATAAAGCCCCCCATACACCACATACAATTACCATGCAATTTCTGTACAATCAACTTTTCTTCTACCAAAACCATGTAATATGAGGAGCTTTCTACACCTTCCAATCACTATGTATTCTATCAGGGAGGTCACTATACTACATAGCAGTGATATATACATCCCAATCACTATGTATTCTATCAGGGAGGACCCGGCACAACATAGCAGTGATATATACCTTCCAATCACTATGTATTATATCAGGAAGGACCCGGCACTACATAGCAGTGATATATACCTTCCAATCACTATGTATTCTATCAGGGAGGACCTAGCACTACATAGCAGTGATGTATACCTTCCAATCACTATGTATTCTATCAGGCAGGACCCGGCACTACATAGCAGTGATATATACATCCCAATCACTATGTATTCTATCAGGGAGGACCCAGCACTACATAGCAGTGATATATACCTTCCAATCACTATGTATTATATCAGGGAGGACCCGGCACTACATAGCAGTGATATATACCTTCCATTCACTGTGTATTCTATCAGGGAGGTCACTAAACTACATAGTTGTTGGTAGATCTGATGGAAATTGTATTGAGAAATCTAAAGGTGTATGGGGGGCTGAAGGTTGTAACATAACAAAATGTGAAAAAGTGATGACTTTCTGAAAGCGCTGTATAGTGTGTTGTATGCTGACACAGTGATGCTGATTAAACAAAGAGGAGAGAAAAAAATCACTTCAATAATCTAATCATATAGAAAGTAAATTCGTGTTTATTGATTTCATTTGTACATGATTGGATAACTGAAATCAATCTTTTTCTTGAGTGAGCATTTCGGACTCCATTAGCGAATCAATAAGTGAGGGCATACACAACATGACCCTCTCATAGTGACAGATCCCAGTCAGAGGTAAAATCCATTTAACCTTACATTTGACACGTATTTTGACACATATGTTCATATGATCTTACCCACTGGATATGAATAGCACCTGTTAGATACATTGCATAACACATGTTAATGCTAAGTGTGAGCAGGGCCTAATTTTTGGAAGTGATGCTGCCGATGTTAGTGGATGTTAGTGGACTGGATGTTAGTTTGAATGGGGACGCTGGTCCCCATTGAAACTAATTTACGGACATGTCCGTTCTCTGGCCGATCAAGCTTTAGGGCGACAGGGATCTGTGGTCACCCGCGATTGTGCACGCACATTGGTCGGCGGCCGGTTGTTACCTGTGTAGGGACCCTTAGGGCTTGTTTCCATTATACGTCGGGACCCCTACGCTAAGCGTATACGCTTAGCAGGGGTCCCGACGTATCCCACAGACTTTGCCTGCCGGCGGATGGTCTGCTTACACATCCGCCGGTGTAAAGGCTGAATATACTCGACTACGTTCAGCCTGACACGGGCGGATCGACTCAGCGCAATGAAGACAGACCCTCCGCTGAGCAGGTAAGTCTATCTGTTACGTTGGGACCTCCCGCTAAGCGTGTACGCTTAGCAGAGGGGTCCCAACGCAATGGAAACAAAGCCTAAATCTTTCTCTACGCGCCTTCAACCTCCAACTTTCAGACACCCCCCCGCCAATGCTGTCCTGGGCAAGCACCCATACTGCCCATTAGTGATGAGCGGCAAAGGCAATATTCAAATTCGCAATATTTCACGAATAATTCTACTAATATTCGATTCTATATTCTTGAATATTAGCATGATTGCGAACCTAGATAATCGCTTCGTAATTACTTAAAATGAATGGTCACCTGTGCTATTTATTTTCGCATTGCGAATCTATATTTGCAATCCGTGCCCATAAGCATCTCAATGTGAATATTCAAAATTACGAATATCCGCCGCCATATTCGCGGAATTTGCGAATTCTCGAATAGCCTATATTAGCCGAATATATTCAAAATTCAAATATTCGAGCTCAACACTACTGCCCATATGTAAAACCGCCACTGACTAGCAATAATACTTAGGAGGGGGGAAGACTATTCTGCCCTTGGTGTCAAACACAGAAATCACGCTTCTGCACACAAACATAGGACTATATTGTGATTTCCACATGACCTGCCAGATTAAGTGATAATTACCACTTCACCCGCATCTCTGGATACTTCACAATGATAATTAGGATATTGTAATCATGACACAAATGGGTGACGTGAAGGTCACGTCTGTAATGCAGCAAATGCAGCTCTGAAATCTCGAGGCAGAAACAGTAGGCGATAGCTTTTCTGGATTCCGATGATGTTCTGCTTTCAACCTCACCACCCACGCAATAGCTATCCCTTAAGTCTTCGCTGCAGTAACATTTAGCGTAATCTACTGAGCAGGCCGCGCTCTTCCCATCAACTAGCTGAATCCTGTTCTACCGCAGTAACTCTCATCCATGAGCATTACAAAAGAGCAGAAAGAATAGGTCAGTCTTCTTACATACATCAATAGGATTATTAATGATACAACCGCAACAATCCTGACAAATGTGATCGGTGTTCTGAGTATCTTAGAGATACTTTGCATGTAATGTAATACTGAAGAGCACTCTACTGCAGGGCTGCAATCAGAAATTTTGGGGCCTCACACTAGGAAATTTTTCGGGGCCCCTTCCACTAGCACTCCCCGTCCCCCCTGGCCTGAGGGCTGCAGAGAATGCCTTCCTAGAGGTGCACATAACTTTTTTAGTGAGTAAAGCCCCCCATACACCTTATACACCTTTAGATTGCTCTGTACAATTTATTTTAGATCTACTAACAACTATGTGGTGCCGGGTCCTCCCTGATAGAATACATAGTGGTTGGAAGGTATATATCACTGCTATGTAGTGCTGGGTCCTCCCTGATAGAATACATAGTGGTTGAAAGGTATATATCACTGCTATGTAGTGCCGGGTCCTCCCTGATAGAATACATAGTGGTTGAAAGGTTTAGAAAGGTCCTCATATTACATGGTTTTGTTTTTTTTTGGGGGGTTTTGAACAAAAGTTGATTGTACAGAAATTGTATGGAAAAATTGTAAGGTGTATGGGGGCCTTTACTCTGAGGAGTACCAGGAGATGTTTGGTATGCACCCCATATGTAGGGTGGTCTTCCTCACTGTCCTTTGCGTCAGCTTCCTGCATGGTAGGTTCTGCTGCAGATGGACCTCCCTGTTCCTGATTAAGCTGTCTCCAGCCACAGGTCACCAGCTGGCTTTGGGTCAAATGTAACCCTCAGCAATGTTTGAACCCCCAAATCTCATACCTCAGTAGTCAAACTTGCTTTTCTCTTGCCAGATTTTACTCTTAAGCAATGTTTCCATTATACATCGGGACGCTATACACTTAGCGGGAGGTCCCGACGTAGAACATAGACTTACCTGCTTGGCGGATGCTTGGTCTTCACTGTGCTGAGCCACTTCGCTGATGTAAGGCTCAACGTAGTCATTGTAAACAGAGGGTCAGCCGGCAGGCAATGTCTATGTGCTACGTCTGGATCCCTGCCAAGCAATAAGCTTAATGAAAGGGGTCCCGACGTATAATGGAAACAAGCCCTTATGGGGGGTTTCTAATGCATTCTAAGGGAGTGAGCTTTAACCTCAGTTCCCTGCAATACCAATTTCAGCCACAATGTCACTAGTGAGCCCTTGCTGTCAGAGTAGCAGCAGAATCTGCTGCTGTCACACTCACATCAGGGAGGAGGAGGGGGGGGGGGGCAAGGGAGATGCTGCCATTCTCTCCTTTCTGGCTGTAACGCATGACGATGGCCCCCTAAATGGACGGGTGTACCCCCTGTCCCCCCAGACGGCGGCCCTGCTCTAATGATATTGAGGTTTGGTTTTAATCTTTCATCTTAAAGGTGCAGTGTCTGGGGCTTATGAGTTTATGATGGTCAACAAGACAATAAAGGGTTATTGGCTGGGTTCCCTTGATAAGAGGGTCCACCCAAAAAAAGTGGAACCCAGGGAGAAATGGCAAAAAAGGAAAAGAAACCCAAAAAATTTGGGTTAAACAAAGGACCAATTAGGAGCTGTATGAGACAATATAGTAGGACTGAGTCAACGTGTGTAGACTCAATGTGCTAGAAAGATAGACAATGTTGGTGTATGCTGCTTGATGGATGGTGTCCTGGGGAATCTCCTCCCAGATCCTGACAAGGACACCATTGAGCTCCTGTATAGTGTACAGTGTGCATTGGAACCTGGGGGTGTTGGATGGACTGAAACACAATGTCCTAGAGATGATGAATTGAAGCTGGACATTATCATGTACCAATAGGAACCCAGGACCCTCTAATAAAGCAAAGGGTCTAACAATAGGTGTAACAATTCCATCACAATAGCTAATGGCAGTCAGGGTACCACCATCTACCCTCTACAGATCTGTACATGCCTCCCCAGACCAACTATGACCCACCACTAAACCAATCTTGAAGGCAGCTTAATGTTCAACAGTGTCTTCTCCAGACACATGAAAACATGAGAGTGAACCTGCTCTCATCTTTAAAAAGCATGAGGTGGCATTGCCAGACCTACCAGTTCTGGTTGAACTCTGTTAAATGCCAGACAAGCTACATGGTTACGGCAGTGAGCACTAGACACTGTTGGCCCTCAGGTCATGAAGTCTGTTTGGTTCATACCCAATAGCAGGTCAATTTGTAGGGCTCTGGCAGTACTCATCCTGTTTCTCCTTCCACAAAGGTGCAGATACCGGTACTGCTGATGGGTTGAAAACCTTTAATGCCTTTCTCCAGCTTTCCTAGAGTCCTGTCTCTTAGAATCTCCTCCATACTCTTGAAACTTTGCTTGGAGACACGGCATTCTGACAATGACATGTAGAGTCGGACTGCCTGTATAACTATAGCCATGTAGGGTGCCATAAGGAATGGCTTAAATTGTGTTTAAGGTATGTCCTGTCCTCCCCTGGGATTTTAGCTGTAAATAAGTAAGAGGTGAAAAGACACAGGAAAGGGTTAAGCATGGTCTGGCTGGTGTGATATATACTGCTGTAACCTGATCCTGTTGTTTGGGCATTTCTGCTTCAATATTTTTATTAAACTTTTAACAATTTTACAGCAAGATCACAGACATAAGAAGTAAGGGCGTCTAACCCGCAGTGCATAAGTATAATCAAGTACAAACAAAGGATAATAGTTGTTTGGGCATTTCAATGTTTTGTATTTTTTTAAAGGTCAGAGAGGATTTCAGACTCTTCTGGAACCTTCTCCAGGATGTAATGGTCCAGCCTGAATGGAAGTTGCTTGCCTCACGGTTAGTTTATAAAAGGGATGTTCAAAAGATAGATTCTGGTCTTCTGCTTCTGAAAACATCAGTTACTCAAAATATCAGTTCTAGCTGCTGGTCCGTGCTATCGCATCATGGGACAGGCTTACCAGCCTGAAGGCAAGAGGACCTTTCTGGGCATGTGATCTTCATCTCACCCTGGATGGAGCAGGTGGTCATCAATTGCTGAATGGCAGTGCAATTGCCACAGAGGCTGACGCAGTAAGTGACCTTAAAGTTTGGAACTGTTTTCCCCAAGACTTTACCCTATATACCCCCCCCCCCAGGGCTACAGTGAAAACCTGCTTGTCCCTTTTATTTGGATTACAAATAAAGAACCCCTGTTTATTTGAAAAGCTGTGGACATTCCTGTTATTGGAGAGGGTACTGTGATACATGAACCTGAAGGGATAACTGCTGTCCTGGCACAGGGCCAGAGAAAGGTAGGCATCTGTGATGGAAGTCCAGTGGAGATAGCACCTACTAACCCCATTCCCTTCTGCACCCGTTACACAACCTCTATATGACACTACCTCAAAACCATTCTTATATTTGGGTGCCTCACTCTATTTAATTTCATAAACAAAAAAAAAACAGCTGACACTGATTTACAACCCCTCTGCTTATTAATTGACCAGATCATTTTCCAAGAACTTGAACTAACGTGATACTCTACTCTGATTAAAAAATGTCCCTTTAATTATTTTGAGCAATGAAGTTTAATTACTCGTAGACACGGACAGATTTCTGATGTCCTTGCATTTACAGACCTTCCAATCTGCGGTGGCTTGTTTAATGTGCTGTGTAAATGTAATTATAACGGCTACAAACCATAAAGGGAGGGAGGTGATACCTGTGATGTCAAAGCAGTAGGCCATTTTTCAGAATGATTTATTGGGGCCTCCTCCTCCTCTGGATTCTATTTCCTCAAAGGGTCTAAGGTCCCTGTTTATGTGTAATTATCTTACGTCACCAATTCCAATTAGCGTCGGGCAATTTCCCAGAGAGCCGCCTCTGTTAAGGTATCTTGTTGTTGCTCTGTGTGTTCTGCTGATTATTGTTCTTTGTAATGCGCTGCTCCCTGTCTACTTTATCTTGTTTCCATGCAGCCACGAGATGCCTCAGCATGCTCCTTCTAATAGCTGCTACTGTTTATGTTCTCCCTCCATCTAATCTCTGCTACCTGAGTGTTATCTCATTATCCTGCTTCCAACCTCATCATGCATCATCCTGTCTCCAGGCTGTTTGCCTTTGCAGCTCTGCATCTTCATCCATCTTTATAAATATCTATATTTCCAATTGATGTATATGTACAAAAGGTAATGTCTCTATCAATTCAGAGTCTCCTATAACCTCATAAATCTTCACATGTATAGGTTTGTTTGTCTATGGGTTACATTTCATTATTCAGTCTATTAAAAAGAGTTACCGTACACCAGGCTATAGGTTGTCCTTTGCTTCATCATGGATCGTGCAATTATTATCGTATTGAGGCCTTTTCCAGCTACTATTGTTATTATTAACAGGTACAAGTTATGGCTAGTGATTAGAGATGGTCGAATTTTTCGACTTGCATTCTTTGTGAGCTGATTGTAAAGCCTCTGTCAAATGGTATCACCACTAACTTGTTGGAGATGTAGAGAAGGGTTGTGGGAACATTTGAAAATAATTTTTTTTGCTCTAGCACATGTAGTCTTTGCATAAATTCGAATTTTTTACTTGATTTTAAACTTAATTTGTGCAAAAACTTTTTGTGTTAGAGAAATCCTTTTTTTTTGTAGTATACCCCAACCCTTCTGTACATCTTCAGCAAGTTTAGTGATGATATCATGTTCAGAAGCTTTGCAATTAACTCGAAATGGTAAATTTAAAAAAAAAATTCAACCATCTCTACTAGTGATGAAGAGCATAGGCTATATAAAATAATAAAAATAGGAAAGGGCTGTGGGGAAATGGTTTGCTCTAGCCCATGCAATTTTTTTTACCAGAAATATTAGTTTGTATTGTTTCTACAACCCTTCTCTACATCTCCAGCACATTTGGTGATTATACCATTTTCAGGGGCTTTGCAATTAACTCACAAAGTCAGCTAGGTGGATTTTTCTAGTCACCGCCTTTTGGACACGTTTCAAATTTTTTTTTTCACTCCTCCTACCTCATGCGAACGAAAAGCCTCCTGAACATCTCATATAGCTTTGCATTTTACATCCATGTCACATAGATAGTCTTTCTTACGCTTCCTTGCAAGAAGCCAAATATGAAGTATTGATGTCACCCGTCATAAATTTTTCAGGTCGCATTCTTTGACATTAAGAGGTAAGGTTCTATAGAGTGATCGGAACTCATTCAAACTAAAATGTTTATAACCAGAATCTTTTTTATTTCATTCAGTTGCTGAAACAGCAATAGAGGTTGTGGCAGGATCAACAATGGTAATCTAAGGGAGTAATCAGAAGCATAGTCTTGTAACCAGCATAGGTCAAAAAGCCAATCAGATATATATGATATATATATATAAGGTATCAGAAAACAAAGGGAGCAAGAGGAGATTGATGAAACCCCAAAGGAGCAAGTCTAAAAACTCATGCGTAGATCAGTCCAAAAAACTAAGCAGCCAGAGGAGTAGTCAAGATAATAGTCAATAAGCAAGCAGAGGTCAGTGTAGCTAGCAGGCAAGAGAGGTTAAACCATAGGTGTCACACTCTGGCCCAGGGGGCCATAATTGGCCTGCCTAGCAAACATTTTTGATATAGATATGCCTTCTTGGCAGCTCCCCTACCAGCTGCCCTCACTGATCCTCCCATTCTGGGAGTAGAGAACTATGAATCCTGTCTGCTCAATTGTGCATTCCTGTGACATCAGCTGGGGAGACGGGTGCCAGAATTGGTTTCGGACAAGGAAAAGTACACAAACTGTACACACAGGGATGGGGTCACACATAAATTATCCACACAGGGGTGGGGACATACATGGACTACACCCAGTGTATGCATTGTGTAGTTTATATGTGGGAGCCAAGACTTTCTTTTATCTGTGGCTTTCTCAAATAGAGGTGGAAGAAGGAGTCAGGAGGGTTACTGCTCGCAGCCGGCAGAGGGAGATGTTCTGTGAAATACTTTAGTACTTTGAGGCAAGGGGAAGGAATATGGAACAGAGCAGGAAACAGACACAGATTCCCTGGACCTGGTGGGATCTGTTACTCCATCTGCATTGGCTTGATGCCAATACCTGTCCAAATCTTCAGGAATTACAACCCCGCCTCCAAAAAAAGTTTTGTAAAAGGTGAAAAATGTGAGAGCAAAATAAAAAAAATTGGAAATCATAAATTAATTTAATTGAAAACAGTACAAAGAAAACACATCAATTGTTGAAACAAAGAACCTTCGAAAAGTAAAATTTGATGCGTATGACATCTTTGATAAGGTTTTGGTGATAAAAGAATAGAAGGTTTAGGGTCCTTGCAAAAAACTCACAAGTCCATTTCTACTAATTACACCAGATGAACATATGATATATGAATGGGGTGGAAAGAGGGGTGATATGGAATCTTCTTGATCAGGGGAGGGGGGTCAAACTCAAATACTCAGGGGGCCAAAATCAGAGACTTGGACAACATTGATATTTATTCATTAAATGTCTACAATTGTGAGAGTTTTTTTCTTTCTCAACAGATATAACGACGAACACAGCAACTCTTTGGAGGTCAGAGGTAAGTGGACCTGGTCCATCAACACACTGATTGCCATGATTTCTTATTTGAGCTGATGTGTTTATTTAATTAGCAATTTTGTTACATAATTGTGTGTTTCAAACATTATTATAGTCAGGATTAGTGATGAGCGGCATAGGCAACATTCGTATTCGCGGCATGCCGCAAATTTTATGGAAAACATTCGGAAAATATTCGCATTCGGCAATATTCAGGTTTTTTTTGTTATTGCGAATATCGGCAGTTTATTGCGAATTTCGCGCGCGCAATATATGTTTAACATGGTGCGAATTTTTATGCGAATTTTTATGCGAATTTTAAAAGTGACGATTTTCGCAATATTCGCATCACCCCAATATTCATTTAAAAATCTGTTGATGGTGTTGCTAAGCTCTTGTTGCAGCCTTCCCATTCGTCCACTCACATTGAGAGGAAAGTGTAATGGATAAAAAATACCGAATATCCAGAATTGCGAATATTCGGCAATATATTCACCATCTTCGCGAATTTCCGAATTGACGATATTCGCGATTAATATTCGGAATCCGAATATTCGCGATCATCACTAGTCAGGATGACTAGTATACCCTTGTACGGACATATTTCGGTAAGTTACAGGCCTCCAACAAAAAATTGTATTTATGCATAACCTGTGTACCGCTTTTGGGACAGAAATCTGGATCTTGGTGGACTGCCGGGATGGTTACATTTTCCTTATGGCTTTTGGCACAGAAAACCAGACTGAACCGAACCACCAGGGGGGTAATTCTTAGTTTCAGACAGTCGGGAACAGATCAGTGTTGGGGTGTGAGGTCCAGAAGGAGTTCAGCGGAGGGTGGTCCGGATAAAGGGGGGTATTGGAGTGGCAGGTCTGGGAGGGGGTCACAACATTCAAGGTGCTAGTTAATTGCTAAAGCCGGCCATAGATGTCTCAATGCCAGGCCGATTCCTTGGTAGATCAAACATGTATGATGATGTCATGAAGCTCGGCCGGTCGTGCCCCTTTGTGTGCCAGCATGAGATTGATCTACAAATAACCGCATGTCTATAATTTGGTACATCTACTTTGGGCCGATTTATGGCCCAATTTAAGGTGGGCCTGTTTAAATCGAACCGTCTATGGCCACCTTAAGCCCTTGAACATGGTATAATAACCTAAATTGTTGGAGATGTAGAGGAGGATTGTGGAAATAACTCCTAATGATGAGCTACTAGGCAATATTCGAATTCAAGTTATTTTGCAAATATTCGATGCAAATATGCAATGATATTCAATTTGATATTTGTTATCTCGAATTTCTGCATTTGTGGACATGGATCAAAAAATTGCAATGCAATCAAATATGCACAATGCATGCAAGTCAATGGAGCTCTGATATTCGACTGGGAGAATATTCGTCATTACCGTCAAAAAAATCGCGATCCATATCATATCATCGCGATCCATAGCAAAAAATCTCAATGGCGGCGGATATCTGATGATATATTCGCAAAAATTCCCCAAATGTCTAAATGGCAATATTCAAGCGAAATATTCGAAAATTGAATATTCGAGATCAACACTAGAAATAACATTAAAAACAAAAGTGTTGCTCTAGCACAGTTTTTGCATAAATTAACAACTTTATTCATGCAAAAACAATATGCGCTAGAGCAGGGGTCTCAAACTCAATTTACCTGGGGGCCGCAGGAGGCAAAGTCAGGATGAGGCTGGGCCGCATAAGGGATTTATAAGGTCACATACCTTCTGCCATGACCTACTTCTCCCGGCATGGATGGCAGAGATTACCGGGAGCCAGGAGTCATGTCCCCGACATGTACACATGAGCAGGGTAATGGCGCTCATTCCAGCCCCCTCACCTGTGAGGATGCCCAGCTCTTTGGAGCCTCTGCCGAATCCTCTCACCACTTCCCCGCTACAGTAATAGGGCAGCGCGCTC
>CM070037.1:116778140-116796980 GCA_036250615.1 Ptychadena robeensis | reverse complement strand
TTTGAATCGGATGTGGTGAGCCGCTTACCAGTGTCCCCCCTAACCCTCCCTTTGAATTACATTGTATACATGTAACATTTAGCTGCGGCCGCCCAGACACAGAGCAAGTTGTTAGTACGCATATGAGCTGTGTAGCAATAATGCCGGTACGCAGAGCTAGGTTTTGGCCCCTTCTGAGTACCAGAGTACCACTCATGTGCACCCCTGCTTATAAACCACACGTGTAAATAGGATATTAAAGATAAGAAACCCTATATTTTGATTGAACTAAAATGCCTGCTGAATGAAACCTTTCAAACGTACAGACAATTTCACTGTAATTAATACTTTAGGATTCAAATAGCAGAAATAGCTGAAACAGACAATAAATAGAATAGATAATGAATAGCGCAGTGGAAAAGACTGATTCCCCTAGTGAACAGAACTGCTGAAGATGATTTTATGATAAGATGAGAACAATTTGTCACAAAATGGCTTAATTTATGAATGCGATGTCAGTAGTCACTTTGCTTCTTCTTTCTCCAAGGAAAAGCAAATACTGGTTAGAGATGGTTGCAATATTTTTGGGAAAAGTTAAAAGTGAGTTAATCTCCTTAGCCCAGGTGCCCAACCTGCTGGCCTTTGGGTGTTTTTCAGTGGCCCCCCTCAGTCCACCGCTTGTGGCCCCTGAAACCTAAAGCAAGCCATACACGTGTCGGATTCCATGGCCAATTGATCACTCACCCGATCGATTCCGGCGATTCTGCCGGGAATCGCAGGTGTGATCAATCGGCCAATTAAGAGTATCCATCGCTGCATACCACCTTGTCCAACGGATTCCGGGACGATTCCGTGTCCGATTGTCCACCTCACAAATGGCAATTCCCACTGATCTGGGCAGAATCAATCTGATGGAACCAACATGTTGGTTCTCTGTCGGATCCGATTCTGGGCCCCTGAACGATCGGACCTGATCGATTGGACAAGGTGGGCTGCATGCGATTCCGGCACGATCGTTTGGCGTGCACGCGCCCGGAATCAATCGTGCCGGAATCCGGTGGGAATCCGACACGTGTATGGGGGCCTTAACTGTTATTGCATAGGGCATAGGGACTCACTGTCCGCCGATCCCCCACTGACAAGTCCTTGTCCGGAATCTTGCCTGGCATACACACGGCAATAAGCGGCTGATTTTTCCGCTGACCGACGGGGGTGCGCGCTCGCTCCGTCGGTCAGCGGCAAAATCGGCCGCTAATCAGCGTGTGCGCACATGGTGCGACAGATCCCTGTCACCCCACAGCTCGACCAGCCAGAGAACAGACATGTCGGATGTTCTCTGGCCGATGCAAGCCGATGCCATTAACTTCAATGAAGACCATCGTCTTCATTGAAGCTAATGGCCGGCACACAAAGGGTGCCCGGCCGACTAAAGCAGCCCCAGAATGCACCAGAATGCAACGTGATGACGTCATCACGTTTGCATTCCGGAGCTATGCTGAGCTGGTCTGTCTGCACCCGTCTGTGGGTGTATGGCAGGCTTTAGAGTTGGAAGAGAAGGAGAGGTGATAAACGTACATGTTATGTTAAAGCCAATCAGCGACCCAGATGGTGCCTGAGCAAGTCCCTCGCCTCTTCTCCTCTAGTGTTGGCGGGGGATCAGCAGACTGGTGAGTGCAATAGGGGCATATAACCTTTAAATCAAAGGTTATGTGCTCCATAGATATATTCAAAGGCTTTGATAAAATCTATGAGGCACATAACCTTTTTCGATATATATGACGTAAAATGTGCATTACCATACTACAGTGTTCTCTAATTCTTGAAGTATGATTTAAAAGTTTTGGTATTTAAAAATTAAAAAGAATGTCTTCTAGCTATGCCTGCTGTCCTCTTTTCATTTTAAAATGCTTATAAAAGTCAGTATAGATTGAGAATGTTATGTGCGGCCCTTAAGTGATGCAGAGGGCCACACTTGTGGCCCTCCATATGAACTCAGTTGGCCCTCACTGCCCTATGTGCATACAGGCGATCACAGCAGATTACACTGCACTCTGCTTTAATTCAATGATGGTCCCGGACTACAAGAATAGCTGCGGCTGTATAGAGAATTGTCGCAGCTTCTCGGAGGTCAGGTCCGTTGTTACGATCTCAGTTCGTTCAGAGTTTTTCTTTCAAACAAACTCCAGATGAACTGGGTCCGTCTCAACCGCATTTTTTAAAAAAACTGTAGGAACATTTGAAAAAAAAAAGATTGCTTTAGCACATGTAGTTTTTGCATAAATGAGTAAAGTCTAAAATGTTTTAAACTTTTTACACTTGTTTAAAATTACAACTTGACTTTGAACCTTATATGCACAAAAACTAAATGTGCTAGAGCAATAATTTTGTTTGTTTAATATTCCTACAACCCTATCATAAAACTCCTACAATTGTGGTGATGATGTTGAGATGTTCAGACTTTACTCACAAAGTTAGCTAGTCAAATTTCTTGACCATATCTACTACTGGTCACAATGGTATCTTCCAGCATCATGGTCAAGAGGTGGCCAATGAGAAGCCAAAATTGCAGGTAGGTGGTCAATGAGGTCAAGAGGTGGTCAATGAGAAGCCAAAATTGCAAGTAAAGCTAGCCACACACGGCTCGATAAAGTAACAAATTAGAGGAACATCGGGCGGCGTGCGCGCTCATGGCTCCCGATTTTCCTCTTATCTTTTACTTCATCTGAGCCATCCACGGTTCCAATGGATCCTGCTCGATGGACCTCGACCAAACAGGTTTCCAACATGTTCGAAAACCTTGGTCAAAATCCATTGCATTGAATAGGGGACCACGCTGTCCCCTATTCAATGCAATGGATGACAACTGAACCGGAGACACAGAGCAGCTAAACACAAGCTGTGTGTTTAGCTACAGCTCTCTGTCTGTGTGAAGGGGGTGTGGCCAACACGGACCCAGCTAGCTCAGCCAGAAGAGAGGAGGGCTGGCTGGGTCCGTGCTGTGTATCTCCAGCTCAGGTACAGCTCTGTCAGCCAGCCGAAGGAGCTGGCTGCCGGGGGACCAGGAAACGGGGTCCCCATCGTCTAGTAATTGATGTGCCCATGTGGTGCACATTGATTACTGTTCGATTGACCTGCAATCAATCACAGCGTGGTGACGTTACCACGCTGTAATTGATCGCCGACCGATTGCACAGGAATCTACCCGTGTGTGACCCGCTTAAGCATGCAAATTGTAAGCAGAGGGAAGCTGAGGCAATCAAGAACAAGATATAATTGCATACATAATTTGACATCTTATTGGAACTAACCCATAACAAAGCGTCATTATCTCAGCTATTGACTCAGCAATAGAGATGGTCAAATTTTTTTTCAGAAATTCGACGATTTCGAGGTAATTGCAAAGCCCCTGAACATGGTATTATCAACAAACATGCTGGAGATGTAGAAAAGGGTTAAGGGAACATTTGAAAGAAAAAAGTATGTCTCTAACACAAATAGTTTTTGCACAAATTAAGTTCAAAGTCAAGTCAAAATGTCGAAAAATTCGGAAATTCTACTTTAATTTTGAACTTTATTTATTCAAAAACTATTTGTGTTAGAGACATACTTTTTCTTTTAAATGTTACCCCAACTCTTCTCTACATCTCCAGCAAGTTTGGTGATGATACCATGTTCATGGGCTTTGCAATCAGCTCTGAAAGTTGGCAAGTCGAAAAATTCGACCATCTCTACTCAGCAATGGCAAACTTTGCTCTTAGTACTGTTGCCTTTATCTGTAGTGGACTCATATGATGTACACTAGTGCAGTGTAGGCAACTGAGTTGACATGGAGGGCCACAAGTGTGGCCCTCGCCATCACTAAAAGGTTGCACATAATATTTTCAATCTATACTGACTTGTATAAGCATTTTATAATGACTAAAATGACAGCAGGCAGAGCTTGAAGACTTTATTTTTTATTTTGAATTAACAAAACTTATTTTAAATGATACTTTAAGGCAGTGGTGGGCAACTGAGTTGATATGGAGGGCCACAAGTGCATCACTAAAGGGCCGCACATAACATCGATCTTGATAGGCAGTCAGAACCCAACAGCAACCACCCCTCCTTCCCCTGGGTTCAGCGGTCATATGTAGACATT
Source organism: Ptychadena robeensis (assembly GCA_036250615.1). Lineage (NCBI taxonomy): Eukaryota > Metazoa > Chordata > Amphibia > Anura > Ptychadenidae > Ptychadena > Ptychadena robeensis. Next base: position 116,792,860 of record CM070037.1, on the reverse strand, counting down.
GACAATTTTACTGATGTAGGACCAACAAAGTTGATTAGGAAAGCTGGGTCAGCGAATGACCATTACAGAGGTGAGTTGCTATGCTCTATGCATTAAAGGTTAGGTTTTGGGGGCCGCATATGGAGGACCAAGGGGGGCCGCCGAACAATGCTCAAAGGGCCGCATGCGGGCCACAGGTTGGGCACCTAGGCTTTAAGGGAACACTATTGTGTGGTAATGCACATTTTGTAACATGTGTACATACGGATGTGTTTTATGCAGCCCAGTGTAATAATCCGAGGTAAGAATAAGTAGTGACTGTTAGCTGTCATTTTCAGCTGTTTCCTCGCTGCCCAAAATTGCGAGCAGTAAAATGATAAAGAACAGCAGTAAATCTTAATTAATGATGAAAGTATGCAATGTTTCTACTAGACATCCTGACTATAATAAAGTTTGAAACACACAATTATGTAAAAATGCGAATTAAACTAAATAAACACAAAACTCAGCTCAAACAAGAATAAATCCCAGTAATCATCGTGTCGGACCAGGACCACTCCTCAGTGACCTCCATAGAGTTGCTATGTTCGTCAGTACCCTTTTTCCCCGAAAATAGGGCATCCCCCGAAAATAAGGCACCCCCAAAGATACGGTACTGTAACTCTGGACAGGGGGGATCAGAGGGGGCAATCAAAATGACACAGGAGGATCAGAAGGGGTTACTAAAATGGAACCCCCCCCCTCTGAGTCGCCTGCTCGCGCCCGGAATCGATCGTCCCGGAATCCGTTGGGAAACTGACCCGTGTATGGGGGCCATAGACTAATTCATAAGTTCGTCTGGTGTCTGCTGAATTTGTGAGTCATTTGCAAGGCCCCTAAACATGATATCATCACCAAAATTTTTGGAGATATAGGAAACGCTTGAGGGAAATGCTTAACCTCCTGAGCGTTTCGCCGAGGTCCAGATTTCTGTACCAAAAACGTTACGCTGTTTATCATTGAAAAAGACGTGTTTTAGGCCTGTAACTGACCAAAATCTGTCCAAAAACAGGTCTAGTAGACATCCTGAATATATAAAGTTTCAAACGCTTAAGTATTTTTAAAAAATCACATTCAATGATCAAATTTAATAGAAAACACAAAAATCTGCTCAAACTGCCAGGAACAATGTCGCACGCTGACACATTTGCCAGTGGATTACCTACAGCTTACCCATGGCTTAGGGCTTGCTACTACCGCATTGGGAGGAGTGCACCCTGTTGAGCCCAAATACAGAAAAACTGCGTCTGTACTGCATTCATACATGCAGCACGAGTGCTGTTTTTCCGCGTCATGGTGTCTCTGACGGCAATGTGCAGCGCTGCAATGAAGACCGCACATTAGCAGCATCCCGCAGCTTCATATTATCACAGCGGACGCACCACTCAAATTGGCACAGTGTCTAATCTGCGCTATCATTTGAATGGGAAGTGTACTCTCTGCGTCTTTTTCCCGTTGCAGACATACGTCCACCGCAGGGAAAAAAACGCTGTGGACGCAAGTCCTTACAAAGTATTTACTTTGTATGCCTTTTCCTTTATTTTGAACTTGATTGGATACAGAAAAATCAATCCAATCAAATCCAACATGAAAGGAAACTCATAATAAGCAAATCCATGTTTTTTATTTTTATGTGTTTTTTTCATTTTGAATTGAATTGGAGCGAAAAGAATCGCTCCAATCAATGTCAGAATGAAAGGAGAACCATACAGGACAAAAAAAAAAAATGACGTCATCGCGCACCCGCCGGCGTGATCACGGACACCAGGAAATGATGTTCAGACATCGGGGCACACGGGGAGAGATCAGCAAGTCTCCTGGGCTGCCTGCAAGCCATCTCAATGCAGGTAACAGCAGCCTGAGTTAATTCGGGCTAAACCATTTAAGCAACTTTATTTAGCCCGAATTAACTCGGGCTAAACACCCAGAAGGTAAAAAAAAAAAGAAGAAAAAAAAAAAAAAAGTATTGCTCCAGCATGTGCAGTTCTTGCATTAATAAAATTCTAATTTTAGTGGAAAATTCAACGACTTTACTTTATTCATGAAAAAACTACAAGCGCTAAAGCAATACTTTCCTTTTTAGAATATTTCTCCACCCCTTCTCTACATCTCCAGCTGTTTGGGGGGTGATACATTGTTCAGTGCTTTGCAATTAATTCACAAAGTTGGAGAGTGGAATTTTCAAAATTTAGTCCGAAATTATTCACTCGACCACTAGATGGCAGTGCCGCCTAAACTTATGCCGGCAATTCCGAAACTTAAAGGAAAACAAAGATCAGCCAGGAGCTGCAACCCCCCGGGCAAAGATGTGTCGGCGGGAGATTGGTGGACAGAGGATTACCTCTGAACTAGGTTGTAGGCCTCAAGTAGAAGACCAAAGGGGGCCACCAATTAACAGTAACAGGCTGTAGTTTGGGCACCTGTGATGTAGACAAGAAAATTCACAAGTTTTAAATGTAAATAGAAAAACGTGTTAATTCTTTAGGCAATGCTTCAACTTTATTTGTAATTTTGCAAAGCATTGCGCTAATTGATTTCTGACATTCAATTTATAAGTGCTAACAACCTTTTGATGTTAATACAAGTGTAACAGATCCCTGCAGCGCCAGGGGATCTATGTCTGTTGCTTCTTTGTCTATATCCATCTCTGCTTCTTAATACTTTACCTGTCTAGGAGGGTTAAGTGTCCAGCAGGAAAGCTCCCACTGCTGGATACTATCTGCGTTCTCTACTCTGTCAGGTGCTTGCCCCTCCTGCCCTATTCAAGGAAGTATCAGGCAACAGGATGTTGCCTGAGCCTGAAGGTCTACCATGCCTTCACCTCCAGGTTCCTGGTTTGTGTTTGGCTCTTTGATTTTTTAGCTTCTGACTCTTGTCTCGTCCTTCGGATTATCCCTATCTCAACCTTTGGGACTCTGTACTTTGTCAGCTTCCAACTTGCATGAGTGCTTCTGAGGACCACAACCTGGGGACCATCTGCAGCAAAGCCCATCACTCTGGTGAACACCAGGTGGTTCCTTAGGATTGCACCTTTGCCAACTGTGTAGTTGGTTCAGTGGTTCACTCCATTATAATAAGTGCGTCACCCTTGCTTAGGTGTCACCCGCCATGACAACAAGCATGAAAAGTATTCACAAAATTCTGTATAAAACTCTAAAATTACTTGTAATTGGGATCATTTATTTTATTTTTACTTGTAAATACTTCTGGAATTATTTAATACACCCCTAGGGATGGAAATGAATGGCAGACACCTTTTAACCTTCATACGCTTGTTCTGTATAGATTTACTACCTTCAGACTTTAGACTGGAAGTGACTATATATTTATCGAGCTTACAAAATCTTCAAATACCAACTGTCAATCATGTGTTGGGATGTAAATAACAAAATATAGTTTTCATTCTTTTAGTGTCGAGTAGTAGAGTGAGGTTAAAGCCTTGTCTTTCTTTAAATGATTTATAAAATATCTTTCTAGGTATTGTGGTAAGCTGATGCAACATTCATATATAATATCAGACTTAACGTGATCCTGACACTTTCACTACTGCGAATAAGAATCAAAGCTATTTTGTGTGCAAATCAAATGTGTCTTAAACCTGCTGTCGGTATAATCCCTCCACTGATCCCCACTGCCTGAAGCTGGCAGTGACTACGTCTGACTGGTACTGATCAAAGGTCAGATATCCACAGAGATGGAGAACAAATTTAAAATGAAGAATAAAAAATCATAATGCATTCTGTGCACCTGTGTTTACCAACGTTCATGTTTAATTCAAAGCAGTATTAAAGCCTCATTTAAAATTTACTCTTCCAATATACAGCAGAATTTAAAGTGGATCCATCACCTGCTTTTCTTAAATAATATTGAAAAAAAACCTTTTACAGCAGTGTTTAAATAATAAAGTGAAGTTGTGCTGAAATCTCAACTCAGTCTGCAAAATCAGCTTCAGCCACCGGATGTCACTAGAGAGCACTTGCTGTCAAAGCACAACACAAGCATTGCTCCTTCTCACACAGCAGGGTGAAGGGGGGGGGGATGTGCATGTCTCCTCTATCTGTGTAGTACATGGATGCGCTTAGGAAGCATAATAAAGGTACGCAGAGCTAGGTTTTAGACCATTTCGCGTAACAACATACTGCTTATGTGCACCCCTGCTGATCGGTATATTATGGGAGCTACCATTGCTGATGTTGTATTTTTGGCCCTACAGAATCAACAATATTGTGTACAGCTTGAGGAAGCCACTTCGGCAAAACATATCGCACTGTATTTATGTATACATTGATGGTATTGGATACTGATGTACACAGCTATCATATGGATATTACATGCCAAATGTGCCTGGTTGATGAGTCATATGGTCATTTAGACCTAATAAAGTTAAAAAAAAACTTTTTTTTATCAACAATGCTAAATTTTTGTGTAATCAAACATTCCAATCAAACAAGTCCCAATTTTAGGATTGTGGAGCGCAATGTCACCATTGTACTGGCTCAGAGGTTAGTCAAACTTTAATTTTACACACAGAGTGGTTTTACACACAGTGGTACACACAGGGCTCCATAGAGTCCCAAAAGCTAAGGTAGCCACTGCAACACTAGGCAGTTTTAATCTTCTTGGCGTTACGGGCTTTTTGCGCCATTTTTTATGGCAGGGAAAGCCTATTCCCCCACAATCGCTGGCTCTCTGGCCCTCTACATGTGTGGGGAGAAGAGCGGCGCCCCTCCATTAACATGGAGGTCTATGGTGCCGCCCCCCCGGCGTCACAAATGACGCCGACAATACGGAGCCTGAAAGGCTCAGTGTGTCAGAGCTGCTGGCACATGAAGAGGCCTCGTTTGTGCCCGATCCCGGAACTGGCTTCGGGCATATCGCCCAGGAGGTTAAACAGTTTTTTAACCTCCTGAGCGCTTTCCACAAACACAGTTCCGAGTATGTTTACTTGCCTGCAAACTAACCCTGAGCTACATTCAGGGATACTCATCTATCCCCGGCGAGCCCGCGGCGAATCTAATTATCGACAAGCGCACCGATATCTTGCGCATCATCGGTGACAACGAAGAGGCGGGGGGGTCACCATTGAGGGAGATGACGGCTTTTTGCAACACACTCCTGGTGTCATGAGGAGGTAGTACAGAGAATCCTGGTGGATTACTTTGTAATCCGCCATGATTGCCTGTGTCACGTTTTTTAAGTGTGCCACATGTGAAACACTCAGGAGGTTAAACTGGTATGGAAAATTCAAGCAGATTACAATGTGTGTTCTGTAATCTGTTTAAATTTCCCGCCTGGTTAAATCCCAGCTGAGCGTGGCCTAAGTACAGCGCATGAGGACATGGGTGCTGGATAGAGATGGTCCAATTTTTTTACGATTTCTAAACCTGAGCTTCCAAACTGGAGATGTAGAGAAGGGTTGGGGGTATACTACAAAAAAGTATTGCTCTAACACAAACAGTTTTTGCATAAATTAATTTTAAAGTCAAGTAAAATCCAAAAAACGTAGATTTTGAACTTCATTTATGTAAAATACATGTGCTAGAGCAAGCATTTTTTATTTTCAAATGATCCCACAACCCTTCTATACATCTCCAGCAATTTTGGTGATGATATCATTTTCAGAGGCACACAAAGTCAGCTAGTCGAAAAATTCAATCATCTCTAGAAAGGCATCACTGGAGGGCACAGCAGGCAGCAGCACATCCATGCAGTCATTAATGACAGTGGGAACGTGCAGCCAGAGGACAGCCAGGGCGGGAGGACGCCGTGGGTTTGTGTGAATCATGTAAGCCATCCCCAGTGTAACCTGGTGTTACTGTTTTAGTAGGGGACCCATACTGGACGATTTTCCGGGACCCCTTTCCCTCCCAAAGTTGTTGAGTGGGGGGCGATGGCTAGCGGTTGCTATCTAAGATATCTAAATTGGATCAGTGACACCACCTTCTGACCATAGTTGTTGAGCGGGGGTGTATTTGGATGCTCGAGGCTGCTGTGGCAAATTTGTGGAACCCGATCAGATGGCAGCCGGGGCCCCTAGCTTTCAATTTCTGGGCCCCTCTAAACGCTCGGGCCCGGGACAAGACTCCCCCTGTCTCCCCCTGACGGCGGCCCTGTGTTTTTGTAATGAAACTCTACACTGAAACACATTCAGGAAGAGTAAGTGCACAGGATTTTATATTTATAAAGTAGAGGTTTAACAATTGAAGTGGCTGAATAAAAGTTGTTATCGATGTAGATGAATACACTGGACCTTCATTCAGAACCCTGTGATATGGTATGTGCTGGGTGAAGAATATATTATCTATCTTTAGACTGCTCAGGGTCCATTGACACTTTGGCATTACGGCAATGCATACTTATAAGCATGTTACTACACGACATGACAATCCATCTGTTCTATATCCAATATGATGATGCGCCTTTGTTGTAAACTGCACCTCAATGCATTTTATAGTGCAGTATAATAGGCCTTGGAGCACATATCATATGCCTCAGTGATAATGTGCTTTGTTACAACAAACACATTATTCGTGGTGTGTTGGCAGACAAATGATAAGACCAGGTTTTGGAAAGGAGAATCCTTGAAATGTTGGAGAGTGTGGGCAGGAAAGTGGGAATGCCCAGAAACAGCTAAATAATGGGGCGGTGAAATAGAAGTAATACACTGCCTGGTGAAAACAACCTGTAGGTACGAGCCTTCTATTGGATAAGTCTGGGGATGCTGCAGTTGGTCAGGTCTAGGTTCCCCAAACAGTATGTGCTCCAAGAATGAGGTCAGCTGATACCTGACTATACTGAATGACCAGGTTATTCCATCAATGAATTTTTTCTTCCCTGATGGCACGGACATATTCTAAGATGACAATGCCAGGATCTATCGGGCTCAGATTGTGAAAGAGTGGTTAAGGGAGCATGAGACATCATGTCCAAACCTTAACACCATTGAGAATCTGTGGGATGTGCTGGAGAAGGCTTTGCCCAGTGGTCAGACTCTACCATCATCAATGCAAGATCTTGAACAATGAATGCAACACTGGATGGAAATAAATCTTGTGACATTGCAGGCGCTTATCGAACCAATGCCACAGCGAATGCGTGCCGCAATCAAAGCTAAAGGCGGTCCATTATTAGAGTGTGACCTTTTTATATGGTGTCGACTTCTTTTTTTGGACAGGCTGTGTATCTCCAGGGGTAAATGGGCAGGTGACATATGATCCAGCATTATGCATATTACATTATACCAAGGAGCCATTGCACAAATATAAAAAGGCATACTGCCTCATTTATTAAAAGCAGCAAATAACCTTATACCAAGATATTGGAAACTAAATGCCCACAGTTAAGGAATGGCAGGAATGAGTGCTAAAAAGAATGGAGTGTGAACAACAAATCATGGTGGCTAGATGGCTGGCTTCTTCTCGCCCTTGGTCTAGCTGTTAGTGATGTTAGCGATGACTGGCTTTTCTCATATTTGTCCTCCAACTACAGAATGGCTTTTAAAATGCCTTTGTTCAACATCTTAGTTTTCAGCCACCCTTCATCATCCATCCCCTCAGGGTAAACATCAGTTTCACTCATTGGTTAAAGATATGGGTAACATGGATGGTTGCCCAAGGCGACATCATGCTGGGTGGCTGGCATCGGTAAAAAAATTTTTTGATGTCCAGATGCTGCCCTCCCAGCACTCCCACACATCCCCATCGACACTTTCAGGAGAGATGAGCTTTGGAGGAGTGCTGCACCATACACCACCCCCAATCCTGGGCTCATAGGAGGTACTAGCCCAGGGCAAAAAAATCCCAAAAAAGTTGATATTTGATCAACTTTTTTGGGATCGTCTGAAAGTGTAATGAATTTCTATACAACCAATTCAAATTTACCAGCATGTCCAATCCTTTTTCAATAAATTTTTTTCACCAATTTTAATTGTTTTAGGTTGATCTAACCATGTGGGCTGCCATAGATTTTCAATCAATCAACCAAAAAAAAAATGATTGAATTAAGTTGATTGGATTAAAAATCTAGACATGTATGGGGGCCATATCTAATGCAGCCATTTACAAAACCATGTTCTATTTACTTCTGTGGAGAATTGTAGAGAAAACACATTAACACAAATTAACCCCCCTAGCGCTTCTTACGGCTCCATCTCATCCTGCACTTTCTTGTCAGTATTGCAGTTGACAAGATGGAACTGTCCAGCTAAGCTCAGATCCCCCGGCAGCACATGCTCACTGTTCTGTGCTGTCCGGGGGATCTGATGCTCTAAGCTGGCTTCCTTACTGAAGAAATCCGGCTGATGTCACTTCTCTCCCCACCCAATTTGCATATGAATGTCCCACATTCATATGCAGATTGGGCTATCTTCAAAGAGCACATCTGGAAATCACCCCCAGTGTCATTTCCAGATGTGCTCTTTGAAATAAACCCTCTCAGAGGGTGCCAAATGGCTTGTATTGGATACCGTGATAACTGTATCCAATACAATTCAAAGTAAAACAAAAACAAAACACATTTCCAGTTGTAATAAAAATGTTATTATAAACAAACATAAATACTGTTTTGAAATCTTTCATACCAAATTAGTATTCAAGAGATTTTATCATTCAAATGATACATTTTATAATTTTTTTAATGTACTTTTTTTATAATAATTGTGTGTTTCAAACATTATTATAGTCAGGGTATCTATTAGACCCTTGTACGGACATATTTTTGGAAGTTACAAGACTACAACCCAAAAAAAAATTCCATTAGAGTCTATGGTGCACTTTTGGTTACAGAAATCTGGACCTTGCAAGAGCGCTAGGGAGGTTAAATAATATAATGGAAGTTACCATCATGATATTAATGTTTTAAACAATTCTCATAAAAATGTGATGAGCCTTAACAAATATTCAATGCCATATGCTGTCTGCCAATACAGCCCTACAATCCTTACATCCTGTGCCCAGAAATGTCTCATTGTTATGCCAATCCTGTGACTCATGGTCCAAATACTAGTTCTGTAACAATGAAGCCGAATCTATTTCATTGTGAGTTGGATCCTGTAATGAAAAAGTGTCATAAGAGGAATGGTAATGCCATTGGAACCAATGCATCACAAACCACCCCCGTTCCAGGGGTGGTTTGTGATGCAATGGTTCCAATGGCATTACCATTCCTCTTATGACACTTTTTCATTACAGGATCCAATTAGCAAACCACACCTACAAGGTCATTTTTCATACAACGCACAGTAAATGTATTGAAACACATTTTTCATTAGTACCCAAAACATAATGCAGTTATATGGTCTTACGAATAAGGAATCATATGCTACACAAAATAATTAGGCTGCTTATTATATTTAATGAACTTGCTATTTACAGATAACAATGTGCAGTTGTAATTATAATAATAACACTTTATTTCCTAAATCATCTCACCCATTAGGTTTTAGGTTACCTTTGTTGAACTTGCTTGAAATAATTGCCATAGAACAATATAAGCATAATTATGTCCGATTCCCCAGGGCAACGAGCCCAGTCTGTTCCAATCCCCTTAAGTATTTATTCCCAGCAGCGCTGCGATCAGTCGTGTGATACAGAGAAAGTTCTGGATGTCCTGTGCTGCCAGTCTCCTGAGGAATCCAGTTTTAGAGATTCTAATCCCAAATCACTGTGCCAGACACCACACATGGATAACACCCTCTAATAAGCGTTTATGGACATTCCGGATATCTGGGCCAAGCTGTTATCATTTATCATACTGTATACCTACAAATCCTAAGGGATGTCACAATGTGATATTCTCGAGGTGCCATTTCTTTCTTTTTTTGGACTTGGAGACACACACAAGTCACTGCAGACATGTATGGGGGTCCACCAATTAAAGGTGCCCATACACGCATAGATATGCGCTAGATCAATGGCCGCTTCGAGTGCCGTACACGCTCACGACCATCTATCTAGCCCATAGCTAATGCGGCCATCCCTGTCTTTGAGCTGGATCAATCAATCCCGCTCGAAGACAGAGTTATCGAAGATAACCGTCGATTTCCATTGCATTGGTGTGTCCCCATGCAAAGCATCAGCTGAGCTAGATGATGCAGCAGTTTTGCGCCTAGAGCTCCTTCGATATATGGCTCAGTGCCCGGGCTCATCTATCTCATAGGCATCAACCCATGTATGGGAGCCTAAACACCTTAGCCCCCAGGTGCCCAACCTGCGGCCCTTTGGGTGTTTTTTGGCGGCCCACAAACAAAACCTGTTAATGCATATGGCATAAGAACTCACCTGTTCACCGATCCTCCACGACGCGTCCTCGTCTGGGAACTTCTTAGAGTGGTAAGAGGAGGAGAGGGACTCGCTGAGCCTCCATATTATGTGTGGCCCTTTAGTGATGCCGAGGGCCGCACTTGTGGCCCTCCATATCACCTCAGTTGCCCACCACTGCCTTAGCCCATTAAAAGAGCTGGAAAAGCTCAATGTGATGACCTTAGAACATAGTAGTATATCCTACACAGACATGAGATTTCATTCTCAATTGCTTTATAGGAAAGACAGGTTTCCCATCCCTCCCAGGGAATTGACCCAGACTTCTGGGCCTTATCCCTGGGTAGTGGGGAGCACCCGTTTCCAGGAGTACCCCTTTGGGGGCCTTATGAGGGACTAATTTAAACAAAGGTGATCTGTAAGGTTGTCATTGTCCAGGTCCTACTGCTAGTTTGTCCCTGAGAAAGCTTGATATTATGAGTGAAACTAGTCGTACAGTAAAAAAACTATGAAGAAAGATGTCACATTTTGCCACAAATGTTTTTTTATGATTGAAATCATTGATCCCTGATTTAAATATTTTTTTTTAATCATAAAGATTGTAATATATATAATTATCTTGGACTATTTATGTTGCAATTTAATTTAAGTGCCATTTAGCAATTGGCAGCTATTGAAGAGTAGTAGTACTACTTCCTCAACCTCCAAAACATTGCTAGGGTAAAACTTGGATAAGTGTTTATGGACATTCAAGATATCTGGGCCAAGTTGTATTCATTTATCACACTGTATACCTACAAACCCCAAGGGATGTCACAATGTGATATCCTAGAGGTGTCAAGTCTGATAATCATGAAATTCTATCCTGGACAAAAAAATGCATATGCAGCACGTATATTTGTGCTCCATATATAAACATATGATATAATAATAATAGAATGTCAATTTTTTGTAGTTAGAGCTGTCTATTATTCACAACACATTTTATGAAATTTTTACAGGACAAAAGGTCACATATACACATCTCTGGTGGCCATTGACTTCTACTTCATTATCATTCCTTTAATTTCATTATCATTATTATTTATTTAATTATCATTTTATATATTTCATTACCACTCCATTCACTTCATTAACATTCCATTCTAGCGCTGCAGCCCTCCATCATGAGACACTATTAGAGCTTTTGGATGCCTGTATCCCCCGACGTATGTTGTATAATTGAGTCCTATGGTGGTTCAAAGATTGGTGAAAGAAACCATGGTGCAGTCACCCAGAAGTATTAAGTTCTGAAAACACTACCGTGTCCGATGGATCGCCTCCCTGACCGCAACGCCCCCTGATCAGAGCAGAATCGGACCCGAAAAGACCAACAGGTTGGTTCTTCCTCGGATCCGATTCTGTGCCCCTGATCCATCGGATGCGATTGGACGGGCAAGGTGGGCTGCAGGGGATTCCGGCACGATGGATCCGCGTGCACGCGCCCGGAATCCATCGCGCCAGAATCCGGCACGAATCCGTGCCGTGTATGGCAGCCTTAAAGGTTTGTCTACACTGGTCATAATGGACGCATCGGCATAACGAGTCCATGACAACCAATGGGGGGGGGGGGGGGGGGCACAGTTTGCCTGTTTAAGTGGGGCACATTATTGTACCATTGCCCCCTCTTTACCTTTGGGTGTGTATTGTACACGTCATTTGACAAGTCCATTGATTTCCAATAGACATGCTCTACATGCTCTAATAATGCAGGGGTTTGTGTTGTTATTTACACAATGGAAAACAATGGAATGAGTCTTCCTTGTGTTTTTTTTCTCTGCGTTCAACATGCATCAAACGCGGGGAAGAGAACGTAGTGTAGAAATTGCCAAAAAGAGGTGAAAATCAACTGACTAAGGCTATGTCTGCAATACTTAATCTGTCCGGTGGATCCTCTGTTTACACATCCTCTGATGCAGGGGTTAACATACTGCACTACGTTTACCCCTGCATCTGTGGATCGGCTCAACACCATGTGAACAGAACATCTGCCAGGTAGGTAATGTGTATTTGCTCCATCCATGTGCCCATGTAAATGAGCCCTAAAGGGTGAGGCTATGTTTCCACTGTGTTGTGTGATCCGTCGGGACCCCCTGCCTAAAGTGCGGGGGTCCTGACGGATCACACAACACAGTGGAAACATAGCCCAACCCTTTAGGGCTCATTTACATAATAAATGCAGCTGCCCAGGGAGCAAGACATGATGTTTTTGCCAGTTTTTGGGCTTCTGTTTAAGAGAGCTGTCATAGGGGCGTCATCTAAATGGCCCCCAAGTGCGTGCTCAAGGGCACAAGTGCTCGCAGACAGAAGCCTTCGAGCGACCATGTAAATAGAGCCTTACTTTCACCAGTCAAGTGTGCCGAAACAAAATAGTAACTTTGTGTATACATGTGAGTTTCAATAACCAGAACTATATTTGGCCTGAAGAAGGGATCTGGCTCTCAAGAGAGATGTGATGTCGCTCTAGAAACATCAATTGTGGGGTTCAGGGCAAAATTGAAGTCTCCTCTCATTATCATTATCAATGTCCCTACCTGACAAGTGCCCAGTTGGGAGAAGATATGCTGCATTTACCCAATTTTATCAGAGTTTGGAAAATAAACATTTGCTTAGGGTACCGTGTGTGCATCTACCGTCCCTTTCACAAATATATATCTGCCCTGACCATCCAATTTCTTATCCAACAGTGTTCATTACCTTCTCAGTACCTTCTTTAAAGGTCGATATGCTTACTCCTTTAGAATAATGTATTGGAGAGATAGAGTGATTTGCAGTAGGAAAGAACGGATTTGTAAGCCTTGGTGAACTACTGAAGTATGTCTCCTGGATGAGACCGATATGCATGCCTGCTTTTTTGAGGTCTGTTAATAGCTTAGATCTTTTCTCCGGGGTAAAGCCCTTAAGCCGGCCATAGGCATGCCCATTCCTTGCAGTAGTTTCAGGCGATTGACCACTGTGCGCGCTCACGCCAAACACATGGTGGTTGGTCGCCCGCAACTACAGGGGTGCCCACCTTGCAGTTTCGACCCAAAAAGCCGACAGGTCGGATTGCACGACGGTGGATGTGGAGTCTCCTTCCCCTCCAAGTAAATTGGCTACAATCTGCCGGGGATCCCTGTGTTAGTGGCGCACACAGGATTCCCGTCAATTCTTTAGCCGACTCCTCACAACGTGGTGGCGTCACTACGTGTAATGAGTCTGCTACAAGCCAGCCATAGATCGAGACGTCATATACTGTACATAGTCAAAGGCTATGTGCCCCATAGATATCATCAAAGCCTCTGATGATATCTATGGGGCACATAACCTTTGATTTAAAGGATATATGCCCCAATATATTATACAATCACCCCCCATTCATTGGTGGAATAGTGGGAGCATAGGCATTCACCAATGTGCTGATCCCCTGCCAACACTAGAAGAGAAGATGAGAGGCGAAGGACTTGCTCAGGTGCCACCTGGGTCGCTAATTGGCTTTCACGTATGCCTATAACGTATGTTTATCGCCTCTCCTCCTCTTCCCACTCTAATAAGATCCTAAACAAGAACCTGTCAGTGGGGGATCGATAGACAGGTGAGTTGCTATGCCCTGTGCAAGTGGAGAACCAAGGGGGGCCATCAAAGAACACCCAAAGGGCCGCAGGTTGGGCACCTAGGCTGTAAACAATGGTAGATAACATAAGGTCTTGTTATCTACCATTGGTATGTACCAATATATAACATGGTGACCCGTAATATATCTGTGCAAAACTGTTTACAATGCATACAGAAGAGATTTTCTATAATTTGCCAGGTTGTGGTACAAAAAATGTCAAGCAATGGTCCTAAGCCAGAGGAGAAAAGTAATATTGGTTGCGCATGGTGTTGCTTCACCCAAAGTCTATGTGATGGCCACTTCACTTGCAATGTAAAATGTTGAAATTGCTGCGCATTCTGCATTATTCACCTAATATAATATGCACAATGAGCAGTAAACTTAACTCAAAATTTCCTAATTATTCAAAGAAAAATTACTTACTTCCCCTTCCAACATGGTGTGCCGACATCCATAAATCTCTCAACAAAAACCGAGAGAGGGAAAGAAGGCCATGTATCAACTCTCATCCATCCTCTCCAGAATGGAGGCTCAAACTCCTGGACTTTTAAGGCACATTTTAGAATTGATGGTTAATATCGTGTATATAGGATTTTTATTAAAAACAAGGTACATACAAAATTTTACAAACACATAATCCTTTACATAAGCAATTGCTTTTTGTTTGTAACAGCAATTTTTATGTGAATTGTCAAGTGTATTTTGTAGCATGTGACATCTGTAATCATGTAGTGATGACATCATTTCTGAAAAATTTTGTATGTACCTTGTTTTTAATAAAAATCCTATATATACGATATTAACCATCAATT
>CM070037.1:116751601-116775538 GCA_036250615.1 Ptychadena robeensis | reverse complement strand
TACCTTCTGTTTTAAGAAGGCTTGATTGTGCTATGCAATGCTCGAGTTGAGGGCTTTTTGTTTCCTTTCATCCCTTCTCACCATAACCTTCATGGTTACATCTCTTTGTTAACCTTTTTATATGAAAACATGCCAATAACTTCAAACATACATCCAAATCAACAAAAGAATAACTTCACCAGAAGAAAATTAAATTACTTCAATGCCCCAGCCAGAGCCCAGACCTGAATCCGAATGCAAAATCTGTGAAGCGACCTAAGGAGGCTGCGCACTACAGATGCCCAGGTGTGCCATGCTGACTCCTACCCAAGAAGACTGAATGATGTAATAAAATTGAAGGGCCCCCATACACCTTTAGATCTCTCTGTCAGATTTCCTTTAGATCTCATTTTGTTTTACCAAAACCATGTAATATGAAGGACTTTCTAAACCATCAAGTCTACCTGTGTTTAATCGCAGAAGACCCTATACTACATATTTGTTGGTAGATCTAAAGGATATCTGACAGAGAGATCTAAAGGTGTATGGCCAGCTTTAGAGCCATTCATCAAAATATTAGTTTAATGGTGCCCACCATTGAACAATGTATTTTTCTTAAGCTCCCTAACAATGTGTCAAAAAAAACAAATGAAAAAAGCGCAGCATTTTTTTAGACGAGTCACACCGGGAACTGCACACATAGTGGAAACCTTAAAACATAATGTACAGCAGATGTCACATGGAGGCAAATAGAATAGGGACTATAAGCAGGGGTGCACATAAATGGTACTCTGGTACTCAAAACCTAGCTCTGCGTACCTGCATTATTGTTACATAGCTCATATGCGTACTAACAACTTGGAGGCACTCCGTGTCTGGGCGGCCGCAGCTAAATGTTACATGTATACAATTTATGTCACTTGGATAACTGCAGGGAAACATGAATAACTATGAAAGGTTGCAGTTAGGGGTGTGACATTGGGAATGTAAATTAATAATCCAAATAATAAGATCAGATTTCTAAGTGTGTTGGAGATCTGAGGGATAAAAGTCAGAGTAGGGACATGTAAAGGTAAAATCTGACAAGAGGAAAGCACTGTGTGACAGCTGGAATGTGACTATGAAAGGTTGATCTTTGGACTGCTGGTAGTCTCAGGGGGTAGTTACCAAGCCAGAAAATTTCAGGTTTGTACTACTGAGGTATGAGGTCTGGGGGTTCAAACGTGTTGTACTGTGAGAGTTACATTAGACCCAAAGCCAGTCTGTTATTTGTGGATGGAGACAGCTAATCGGAGGATCAATCAGGAACAGGGAGGTCCATCTGAAGCAGAATCTACCATGCAGGAGGCTGGCGCAGAGGACAGTGAGGAAGACAGTGAGAAAGACCACCCTACATATGGAGTGGGAACCAAACACCATCTCCTGGTACTCATCTGAGGAGCTCACTAATGTGCACTATTGACTATGTACACCAGATAAGCATGGACATCACTAGGGACGGTTCACAAGTTTCTAGGTCAGGGTATGCACAAATATGCGTGATGTATGCCAGTAAAAGATGTTGATGCATAATATGACAAATGTTACGAGCGCACATTCACGAAATATTGAGAATTCATGAATTTTGAATATTCTCGCTTAACACTTATTACATATCAAAATGGCCAACACCATGATATTAAGACCTCCAAACATAACTGTTGGTATGGGTAATGGTTGGTGCCATTTCTCCTCCAAATAAAGTACGTGCAATGACAGCCAAAGAATTCCATTTTGGTCTCATCTGACCAGACTATATTCTTCCAGTATTTATTTGGCTTATCCAAATTCTGTGCAAAAATTTTAAACAAGCTTTAACATACCATTTTAGTCTTGCATGATGAGCGTATATAGAGTCTAGTTCATTACTAATTGTTCTCTTTGAAGCAACTGTACCAGCTAATAATATTTTTCAGCTCTCCTTGGCTCTTGGACAACATCTTGGATTATTCTTTTAACTCCTCTGTCAGACATCTTGAGACAAGTGCCTTCTCTCGGCTGAGTTATGGTACAATAACGCACTTATATCTCCTGGATTATGGTCCCAATGGTGCTCACTAGAACACTCCAAGAAATGTTGTGCAACAATAAATTTCCAAAAGTCTTGAGAGAGGTCTTTCCTTTGACCTACCATGTGATTCTTTTTCTGTGATACCATGGTGAAAACCTTTTTATAGGTAATCAAATAGGAGAAAACCAGCTGATATTAATTTGCACTAATAGCTTGGCTCCTAAATATTGATAGTATATCCTCCCTAGCGCTCTTGCAAGATCCAGATTTCTGTACCAAAAGTGCACCATAGACTGTGTTGTGTTGTAGGCCTGTAACTTCCAAAAATATGTCCGTACAAGGGTCTAATAGACATCCTGAATATAATAATTTTTGAACACACAATTATTATTTAAAAAGTAAATTTAAAAAAAAATTTAATGTGTCATTTGAATGATAAAATCTCTTGAATACTTATTTGGTATGAAAGATTTCAAAACTGTATTTATGTTTGTTTATAATAAAATTTTTATTACAATTGGAAATGTGTTTTGTTTTACTTTGAATTGTATTGGATACAGTTATCACTGTATCCAATACAATGGCATTTGGCACCCTCTGAAAGGGTTACCTTCAAAGACCACATCTGGAAATGACAATGGGGGTGATATTCCAGGTGTGCTCTTTGAATATAGCCCAATGTGCATATGAATGTCCCGCTGCCCCCATCCCCCCCCCCTGGGGCAGGACATTCATATGCAAATGGAGCTGGGAGAGGGATGACATCACCGGCTTGCTAAGAAGCAAGCTTCAGATCCCCCAGACAGCACAGAGCAGAATGTGCTGCTGCAGGGATCTAAGCTTAGCTGGACGGCTCCATCTCGTCAGCTGCAATACTGCATAAGAAAGTGCAGGACAAGATGGTGCTGTCAGAAGCGCTAGGGGGGTAATTTTGTTTCTTGGCTTTTCCTCACTTTTTGCATCTCATTTTATTCAGTATTTATTCCCTGTGTCATTGCATATTGCTAATTAAGTTATGGATTTATTTAGATTTCTTTGTAAGTGTAGATTTCTTGGGTTGTTACCCATATATGTTACTTACAATATACACTGCCTAGCCCCCTGGATTTAGCTAAGCAGATAGGTACGAGCCTCCTATTGGATAAATCTGGGGTTGCTGCAGTAGGTCAGGTCTAGGTTCAGCAACAGTATGTGCTCCAAGAATGAGGTCAGCTGACTACCTGAATATACTGAATGACCGGGTTATTCCATTAATGGATGGTGCAGGCATATTCCAAGATGGCACGGGGCATATTCCAAGTTTACAATGCCAAGATTCACCGGGCTCACATTGTGAGTAGTTCAGGGAGCATAAGACATCATTGTCACACAAGGATTGGCCACCACAGAGTCCAGACCTTAACCCCATTGAGAATCTGTGGGATGTGCTGGGGAAGGCTTTGTGCAGTGATCAGACTCTACCATCAATGGAAGATCTTGGTGAAAAATTGGATGGAAATAAATCTTGTGACATTGCAGAAGCTTATCAAAACAATTCCACTCAAAGCTAAAGGCGGACCAATGAAATATTAGAGTGTGTGACCTTTTTTTTGGACATTACTGATATTACTGACATAACCTTGACATGTTTTCCAGCTTCCACACTTGATGCTTAGCTGACCATAGACAATTCAAAGCTAATCCAACTGGATGTTTTTAAGGAACAAATACAAAACTAGATTTTTAGGGTTATGAAATAAAAATTAGGAATCTCAGCACTTAAACTCAATCGATGCAGCGAGACAGAAAACATCAGGGAAGATACAGGACCATAGTGGCTTCTTCTACAATGAGTATCTGGATTACGCATCGGAAATGAGATGAGATCCATAGATGAAGATATATATCAGACAAGATAATGTCATTCACCAGTACATTAGAAATAAAGATGTAGGACAACAATAGAAGACATAAAGGCAAGAAGAGTTAAGTAACCTATAGGGATTAAAAGGGGGAAAACTCAGCATGAAAGCCATTACAGCAAGGTTTTATACTTGAAATCAGGTGAGCACAAAGGGACTTGATTACTCAATGTACCCATGAAGAAAACGCATTGCTTCTGGGAGAGAACAATGCAAAGGTAACATAAAAGGAAGAACATTACCACTTTAAATATAACAGGCCACTAAAAAATAGAGTACAATTAGAGGAACAGATGAACTGATGGTGTATACAAGGGAGGTGGTGGGGATGTAAAGTTATGCACTTTCATTGGTCCAATGAGACTATATGGAGGGAGGGGTGTAAAGATAAGACACAGTTTAGGTGGACTGTAATGCTGTAATATCTTTTGGGGAAGGGGATAGCTGAGATGCAATGTAGTGGACAGTTAAAAGCCTAAAACCGAATATGGGAGGGCTAGGTAAGTATGGACAAACCATGACATATTATGGAAGTCACTGGAAAGCTGGTACACTAAGTCGAACTTTGGCACCAAATACTTGTTGCATGTTGCACTCTTCAATTTTCGGCCACCCCCATCCCATAATGGTCCTTATCCAGATGGTCTCAGTCCTTCTCCTAAGCAGATATAGCTAAGGCATCAAGTATGTTTAAAGCTGAGTATGGACCAGCATCAAGTATATTCAAAGCTGAGTATGGACAAGCCAAGACATATTATAGAAGTCACTAGGAAGCTGGGTCCAGTGCTGGAACTTTGACACTCAATGCTTGTTGTGTGTAGCGCTGTTCAATTTTTGGCCACCCTTCACTGGTCCTAACCTTCATGGTCTCAGTCCTCTCCTAAGCAGATGTAGCTAAGGCATCAAGTATATTCAAAGGTAAGTATGGACAAGCCACAACATATTACAGAAGTCACTGGAAAGCTGGTACACTAAGTTCAGTGCTGGAGGTTTGACACCCAATACTTGTTGCATGTAGCGCTGTCCAATTTTTGGCCACCCTTCAATGCTCCTAATCTAGATGGTCTCAGTCCTTCTTCTAAGCAGATGTAGCTAAGGCATCAAGTGTATTTAAAACTGAGAATGTACCAGTATTAAGTATATTCAAAGGTAAGTATGGACAAGCCATGACACATTACGGAAGTCACTTGGAAGCTGGTACACTAAGTCCAGTACTGGAACTTTGATACCCAACTCTTGTTGCATGTAGCACTCTCCAATTTTCATCCATCCCTATCCCTCAATGATCCTAATCTAGATGGGCTCAGTCCTCTCCTAAGCAGATGTAGCTAAGGCATCAAGTATATTCAAAGCTGAGTATGTACAAGCATCAAGTATATTCAAAGGTAAGTATGGACAAGCCATGACACATTACGGAAGTCACTGGGAAGCTGGTATACTAAGTCCAGTGCTGGAACTTTGACACCCAATACTTGTTGCATGTAGCACTGTCTAATTTTTAGCCACCCCATCCCTCAAGGGTCCTAATCTAGATGGTCTCAGTCCTTCTCCTAAGAAGATATAGCTATGGCATCAAGTTTTTTAAGGCATTATTAAGATTGAGAGAAAATTCTAGAAACAGAAAATCTAGTCATAAATAAGGATGAGTATACAGATATAGATGTCAAGGGAGCGTTGAGACAACAAAAACTGCAGTTCACCCAAGTGAGACAATCAACATGACACAGAATTGTGATAGAGAACATGAAGCACAAAACAAAAAAAATCTAAATGTAAATTATCTATTCACCTGTCAACTGAGACGGCAGCCAGGGTGAAACTGCTGGCATACATTGACAAGTAGATGGAGAAGTGAACAGCTTTGCAGAGGAAAGCTCCAAATAACCATCCTTCTAGGGTGTAGATGGTTGCCTGGAATGGAACGCACAGTAGTATAAAACACAAGTCTGCCACCCCCAGGTTAAGAATAAAAAGGTTGGTCGTGTTGTACTTTGTTTGGCCATTCCGCAGGAGCACAACCAAGACTAATCCATTTCCTACTGTGCCCAGTGCAAATATCAGAGAGAAGACCACAGGCACGATGATTCCCCCTGGGGGCATTTCTGATGTAACAGAGCCATTCCAAGCTTGAGACATTGTTCCACCACTGTCACCAGCCCTATGGAGAATACAGAAAATGATTATATAAATAGCATATACATGTCCGTATATCCAATAACCTTGATGTACGCTTCAGACATGTCTTTATATACATACATGTTCATTCTATTCACTTACCAAGTCTAAGGGAGGTCTATTGCTTTTATTAGCTTTACACTCCCAGAAACCATTCTAATTGCTAGAAGGGCAGTTGATGCTTTCGAAGAGCTCCGGTGAAGTGGACATTGATTTTCTTTAGAATGAAATATGGAAGAGTTCGGTGAGCAACCAGCACCCTAGTTATAATTGCATTTAATGCTTATCGCCTCCATCACAAGAATCATATAAAGTTATAAATTTAACCCCCTCTGCCCTTTTCTTCTCTCCCATTCCCCTCATTTCCCTTTAAAAATTGTAACTTGTCTATTTTCTATATTATTCCTAATTATAACAGAAAGTTATAGATTTGACTCTGAACCAAAACATATTTGAAATCAAGTTAATCAACCAATTTAATATTTTTCTTTCTGAACATCAGATAAATTCTATAAAAATGAACACTGAATATTACAATACAAAATAAATATTATTGGCTTTCCTAAAAAGAATACATCCGTTAACATTGAAACTAAGCAAACACTAGAGGATGATTGACTATTGGCATAAATATCCAGATATTGGTCAAAATATGATTGCTGCCCCTTGATACAGAACAATATGCAAAGCACACCTGAATTTTACAGTTGGGTGGAAGAGTTGGGTGAGCAACCAGCACCTTAGTTATAATTGCATTTAATGCTTATCGCCTCCATCACAAGAATCATATAAAGTTATACATTTAACCCCCTCTGCCCTTTCCTTCTCTCCCATTCCCCTCATTTCCCTTTGAAAATTGGATCTTGTCTATGTTTTATACTATTACTAATTACATTTTTAAAAACAGAAAGTTATAGATTTGAGTCTGAAGCAAAACATATTTAAAATCAAGTTAATCAATCAATTTTATATTTTTATTTCTGAACATCAGATAAAGTCTATAATAATGAACACTGAATATTATTTGTGTTGAGATTTTCGAATATTTTGCTCGAATATCGCTATTTCGCCATTTTGCGAATATTTGCGAATATATAATCGGATATCCGGGGCGATCGCGATTGTCCGTGCTTTTTCGCGATTTATTGCGCTTCCGCGATCCCATTCATTGCAATGGATCGCGATTATATAATCGCAATGCAATATTTTTAAACCGGAAATGACGGATATTCTCCCAGTCGAATATCCGAGCTCCATTGACTTGCATGCATTGCGCATATGTGATCGTAATTGCGATTTATAGATCGCAATTCATGTTCATAAGTGCGGATATTCGAGATTACGAATATGGAATCGAATATTATGGCGGATATTCGCAAAATTACGCGAATTCGAATATTGCCTAGTCGCTCATCACTAAATATTATAATAGAAAATAAATATTTCTGGCGTTCCTAAAAAGAATATATCCATTAACATTGAAACTAAGCAAACACCAGAGGATGATTGACTATTGGCAGAAAGATCCAGAGATTGGTCAGAATATGATTGCTGCCCCTTGATACAGAACAATATGCAAAGCACACCTCCATTTTACAGTTGGGTGGAAGAGTTGGGGGTGTAACCAGCACCCTAGTTATATAATTGCATTTAATGCTTATCGCCTCAATCACAAGAATCATATAAAGTTATACATTTAACCCCCACTGCCCTTTCCTTCTCTCCCATTCCACTCATTTCCCTTTGAAAATTGGAACTTGTCTATGTTTTATACTATTACTAATTACATTTTTTAAAACCGAAAGTTATAGATTTGAAATCAAGTCAATTAACCAATTTTATATTTTTATTTCTAAACATCAGATAAGTCTATAATAATAAACACTGAATATTACAATACAAAATAAATATTGGCTTTCCTAAAAAGAACACATCCATTAGCATTGAAACTAAGCAAACACTAGAGGATGATTGACTATTGGCATAAATATCCAGATATTGGTCGAAATATGATTTCTGTCCCTACAGAACAATATGCTAAGCACACCTTAATTTTACTGTTGGGTGAGCAACCCGTCACCCTAGTTATAATTGCATTTAATGCTTATCGCCTCCATCACAAGAATCATATAAAGTTCAATCAAGTCAATCAACCAATTCAATATTTTTATTTCTAAACATCAGATAAGTCTATAATAATGAACACTGAATATTACAATACAAAATAAATATTATTGGCTTTCCTAAAAAGAATACATCCATTAACATTGAAGCAAACACTAGAGGATGATTGACTATTGGCATAAATATCCAGATATTGGTCATGGAATATGATTGCTGCCCCTTTATACAGAACAATATGCAAAGCACACCCTAATTTAACATTTGGTATAACGCAATCCATTATTCTATAACAAGCTACATTTACTACCTCTGTAATCGAGCAATAAACATGCAGAGGAATGTAATGGAGTTACATGGTCCCTTTATCCATGCACATTAGACATTTGCAAACACAATTGTTATTTTAAATCAAATAATAAACACACATAATTATCATCACATTTAGGTAATCTGCAAAAACTAATGAAATTCAAATTGGACCGTCCTTCTAGCTCATTTAAATATTTGGACGCAGATTTTGATGGACCATGATAAATGGCATATGCATGTGTGATACATCACTTGATTACCTGTTTGCTGTTGTGTTTCCCCATCCTATGCCATTGTGTTGTAATGCGTACTGCAAGGTCTCAGATATGTTTGGTGTTTTAGTCGAATTCCCAGATTTCTGCTCAGTTATATTATGCATAGGCACCTGTCTTCCAACGCCATGGACATGTAAATGAGCTACAGAAGAAGTATTTAGAAGTCTCCTGTGGTTAGTAAGCTTTGTGTATGTGTGTGTTTTTCTGTACAATGTGTGTGCAGTGTGTGTATAAAAGATTTTTCTTCCCTTACCTCCTGTCTAAGCTGCTGTACTTGTTTCATCTCTCTCTGCAGCTCTCCCTCTATTCTCCCTCCTCCTGTACCACTCATACCATCCCTCCCTCTTTCACAGTCTTTTCCTGATATTCACATGGCTTGTCTTGATTCACACAGGCTGCCCTACTCAATCTATACAGTACGTCTCTATATCTGCACTATGACACTTTCATTTCCAGAGATATCTGTACAATTTGATTGCAATCTTTTTTCCTTATCAACAATTACCTGTTACCAGCTCAGTGATCATAGAAGAAAGATGTAGTATGTTCCTATTACTATTAATTTGCTGCCCTACAATGGTCAATGAGTCCACATGTTGTGCGACCGAAGCTGCTCAATAGAAACCCATCATTTATCCATGATCATCATGCCTTCCCCCCACAGATGTACTCTTCTGACCTACCCCTTCCATTTATTGCACTTTAATTCTTTCAATCATTGGGTCTACGCATCACATGCCGGCGGTACAGTGGGTGGTATGAACCATGACTGCCAAGTTGCAGGGCAGTTCTCCATAGGGACAACATGGAGATATTTGGTGAGTTAGGCTGGCCATAGACCATTAGATCTCTCTGTCAGATATCCTTTAGATCTACCAACAACTATATGGTATAGGGTCCTCTGCGATGGAACACAGGCAGACTTGATAATTTAGAAAGTGCCTCATATTATATGGAAGGAAATCTGCAGAGAAATCTAAAGGTGTATGGTGACCCTTAACGACATCCACCTGCTGACCACCCACACAAATGTGCAACCGCATCACAGAGCAGTGTGGTTGAGAATTCAGGGACAATTTACAGCTGCCCTTGAACTGACCCCTTATGTTTATCAAGTTCTTATTTCTGCCCCCTTCTTAAGGGGGAAGGGGATATGTGCTATTGGTGGAGCTGGGGACAGGGGGAGGGAGAAGGAAGGAACAAGCCTGTACATGCCACTCCTCCTCCCTCTTCTTCTTCTCCTTCCACACAAGTGAGGGTGCTTCCCGGGGGGGAAATGGCCCTGCTCTGGGCTCAAAAGATAGAAATGCTTATTGTTTGACTATAACAGTGATGGCGAACCTTTTAGAGACCAAGTGCTCAAACTCAAACCCACCTATTTATCTTAAAGTGCTGGCATGGCAATTTAACCTGAATCACACACACAACTCCTATACACACACAAAACATTCTTATAAGATAGAATAGGAGAGGGTATGCTGTGCTGTGTGCAATCAGAAGAGAGGGGAAAATAACTAACAGCATTGAGAGCTAATAGGCTGCAGTTCTTTCCTCTGTCCTGGCTGAGAGCTTGGGTGCCCACAGAGAGGGCTCAGAGTGCCACCTCTGGCACATGTGCCATAGGTTCACCACTACTGGATTATACCATGCAAGTAACAATGCAAGACTGAATCTCACCTTCAAGCATAGCTGCTGCAGAGTTTACTCAACCTCAGTCTACATGCAATTTGCATGTCAAAATTGGTCACCACCCTGGCTGTATTCCCAAGTGTGGCTCAGGGAAGAGTTTAATTACCAAAGGTAGTAACCCCATTCCAAGCAATCCTGAGACATCTTCTACTGGTGACATCCTCCACTCTTCTTCATGGATCAATGTCCCCGACACTAGAGATGACACCTGTGACATGGTAAGGGGGGCCCTAGCCATAGCCTCTTGCAATACAGGCATAGTCCTCAAATCCCTGGTGTCATCAATGGACAGAATATATTGTAATCTGTTCAAATTTCAATACCAGTTAAACTGATCCACCAGGGATGTTAAGCATCTCTACCCATGAGTGCTGGAGATATTTTGCACAGCACCCTCCTAACTCCTCAGCCATATCCTAAACTGATCCTTGCATAAGGAGGTATAGCAGCCCTGATATTTTTGGGTAAAAACTAAAGGTGCCCATACACGTATAGATAGGCTCTCGATCGATGGTCATTTTGAGCACTGAAATCATGCCGTACGCGCTCGGGGCCATCGATCGTGCACCTATCGTACACTGCCACCCCTGTCTTAGACAGGCAGGTCAAACAGGTAACGGACATGTCCATAAATCCTGATAGGATCCAAAGGATTGGATGGGAATTGACAGGTCCTTGGGCACTGCGTGGTGATGTCATTGTGAATTTGTCGTTTCAATGGGTCATCGATCATGCGCCCATCTATATGCGTATGTACAGGGGTGCACATAAGTGGTACTCTGGTACTCAAAGGGGCCAAAACCTAGCTCTGCGTATCTGCATTATTGTTACACAGCTCATATGTGTACTAACAACTTGGAGGCTCCGTGTCTGGGCGGCCGCAGCTAAATGTTACATGTATACAATTTATGTCACTTGGATAACTGCAGGGAAACATGAATAACTATGAAAGGTTGCAGTTAGGGAGGTGAAATTGGGAATGTAAATTAATAATCCAAAAAAAAAGATTGGACTTCTATGGGTGTTGGAGATCTGGGGGATGAAAGTCAGAGTAGGCATATGTAAGGGTAAAATCTGACAAGAGAAAAGCACTGTGTGACAGCTGAAATATGACTATGAAAGGTTGACATTTGCACTGCAGGTAGTCTCAGGGGTTAATTTCTAAGCCAGGAAATTTCAGGGTTGTACTACTGAGGTATGAGATCTGGGGGTTCAAACAATGCTGTACTTTGTACTTTACATGTGACCCAAAGCCAGCTGGTGACCTGTGGATGGAGACAGCTAATCGGAGGATCAATCAGGAACAGGGAGGTCCATCTGCAGCAGAATCCACCATACAGGAAGCTGAAGCAGAGGACAGTGAGGGAGACAGTGAGGAAGACCACCCTACATATGGGGTGAGTACCAAAACACCATCTCCTGGTACTCATCTGAGGAGCTCACTAAAAAAGTTATGTGCACCGTTGCGTATGGGCACCTTAAGAATGATTTTCTTAGGTAACATTTTCTAATTATAAACACTAGCTCCCTCAACTCTCTTTTATTCTTTTTATCTTGTTTAATGTTTCCAACCATTTCTCACCCTCCTTTTCCATTTTTTAAAATATTAATAAGAGGAGCATCTCGCCCTGGCAAGAAAAATCAAATCATCCCATTGAATTAAAATATACGGTGATATCATCTTCAACCATTAATGCTGCAGCGCAAACAGATCAACTGTTCATCTCAGATGCTACAACTGCTTCTTTTTCTGAATTATTTAACAATAAAAAAGCTTATCTTGGAAAATACAAGTTTCCTGCGCTTGGTGTGATCTCTGCCCTGTATTTGCTGTAAATATCCTTTACTGTTTACTCACCTGGGACAGAAAGGACATTAACCATTATCCAATTTTGTTCTGTGAAATGCATTGTCAGCTCCTTATAATTCTGACGCAAATGTGATAGAGGTCACGCGGTTGCCTTTCAATTGGAAGCTGACTGGATTAATATAGCAAAAGATTTGTCAAGAGAATGAGGCAATTTTTTCATAAAAACTGAAAATCGAACAAACAGCTTATTTTACGACTATAAAAGCATTTAGAAACTGTAACAGTAACACCCGTGTGTATAGTGTACAATGCTGCTGTGTCATACAAAGTACAGCGCTAATAAAAAACTCAAAACCCTTTACAGAATGGACAAGTTAATATAATTATAACCCCAGGGAAAGACAATAACACGTAGCGCTAATATGTCCTAATTATATCCAGGTTTTCTACAGAAAATCATTACTTTGGTGACGTGTAGTGTTTCTTCTTATATTGTCCCTGGATTTAAATTATGGGCGATGGCATATGGGATTCTTCCAAGCCTCCGGTCAATTTAATTTTAACTAAGAAAAATGAAAAAGAATCGTCACAACAAAATCATAAAATTGGATATAGAGAGTGATACCCTAAGTCTTTTGAATATAAAGCATATAGTCAGGGGTGCACATAAGTGGTACTCTGGTACTCAAAAAGGGGCCAAAATCTAGCTCTGCGTACCGGCATTATTGTCACACAGCTCATATGAGTACTAACAACTGAGGAGTCTGGCTGTCAGCCATAGAGGGGAGAGATCAACAGCACAATCCCACATTAAATAGCTGTACAAACAACTTCCCTTTATCATTCATACACTACTGTAAAACATACTTTTTTTAGATTGGCAAACTTCTTTCAGTTTTTTTTGCTAAATGTATACAATTGATGTCACTTTGATAACCTCAAGGAAACATGAATATCTATAAATGGTTGCAGTTATGGGTGTGAAATTGGGAATATGACTTACTAATTCAAAATAAAAGAGTGGTCTTCTAAGGGTGTTGGAGATCTGGGGGAGGAATGTCACAGTAGGCATATGTATGGGTAAAATCTGACACGAGAAAAGCACTGTTGGAATGTTGACAGTTGAAATATGACTATGAAAGGTTGACATATGGACAGCAGGTAGTCTCAGGGGTTAGTTACTAAAGCCCCCCATACACGCTTAGATTTTTTGGCCGACCGATCGCCGAGCGTGCTCTCGCTTATCAGTCGGCGACCAGCCGCCGATTTAAGCTCTTTAGCTGATTTTTGGGCTGACTGGCCACCGACCGATCGGCGAGCTCGCCCTCGGTGATCTGTCAGCCAAAAATAATAAGCTTGTATGGGGGGGCTTTACCCAAGAAAATTTCAGGGTTGCACTACTGAGGTATGAGATCTGGGGGTTCAAACAGTGTTGTACTGTGAGAGTTAAATGCGTCTAAAAGACACACCCATAACGCTCATGAAAGGCCCCAATGGAGCCTTGGCCTAAGACAGGGGTGGGCAAACTAAGACCTGGGGGCCAGATGCGACCCCTTTAGCTTTCTTTTCGACCCTTTGTCACCTTGTGGAAAAGATGCTGCTCTGCAATTAGTTCACATAATGCCTAGAGGTGTCCAAACCTTGCCTTGGGGACAATGATGTGATGACACTGGGCACATCCTCATGGTAACAACAGGCAGCCTCTAGGAATTATATAATAATAATATATATTTGAAATAATTGTGCTTCCGGCACCATGTGAGAAACCAACATCCCAAAATGATTCAAAATAGAGAAAGTTCCCAGGCTACTGAGGAGAAGCTCAAAACCCTGAGCAAAAATGTCCTCTGACTAAGCAGAGGCGAGGGGACTTTTAAGGTTTCAGAGGTGCAAACAGATAAATCAGTAGGTTATTTAAATCATTAAAATTATTTTAATGTCCATAAAAGCAAGTGATATCCCAATCTTGTTATAGATGTTACAATTGACACAACACCTGATTGATCGCCAGACCCTGTTTTCATCACCTTATCCAGACAGATGGTGACAGATGGTAATAAGACTAATCGTCAGGCCACCCCAACGTACGTTTCGTAAGAATAGACTTCCTCAGGGGGTAACGAATGGGGGGTATCTTTGGCATCAAGTAATACAGTGGAATATAAGAAGGTGGCAGCATCGGGGGCAAGTCCAAAGAACGGGGAACCTTCAGGTCAAAGACCTGCGTAGACCTCTAGGGAGCGACCATAGTATTGAGGTAGTCTCAGGGTGGGCAAATGTAAGATATATAATCCCAGACGTAAGTTGAGCAATAAGGCGGTACTTTGAAGGCAGAGTAGAAGCTCCCCGCGGTTAGGTCTGTTCCAAGTCAGATGCCAGAGGAATATATATTTCTTTATTTATGTGTGGGTGGGTGGGATGTAGTGCTTTTGAGTGTCGTCGCAGTACAAGGCAGAATGCGCCTCAGATTGATGTGGTTTTTATATACTTTGTTATATAAAATGAAGCACTTTCAATAAAGCCTCTAGGAATTATCTCTGCTCATTGCAATGAAAGAGCAATGAAAATGCAGGAAATGTAAAAAGATAACAACATCACTGTCACACATCACCAATTACACATCACCGTCATCATATGTGATGCCAGCGATGCATGAATTGGCACACTTATGGCAGGTCGGCCATTACAGGCTCTGGGCCTCAAATTTAAGAAGCCAATGTGGCCCATGAGTCAAAAAGTTTGCCCACCTCTGGTCTAAGACATTCCTTCATGGGAACTGGGATGATGACATGTTTGAGAATCAGTTTGAATGCATGAATAGCACCTTGGTCAGAGATTTGTAGTTGTTAAATACATTTGGAGAGATGACTTTAAGATAAATTTTTTAGGAATCTGACCACCCAATACAGAAGGTGTGTATTGTACTGTATTGTACTGTATACTCTGTTGCGACCGCCCATACCTAACAAAGCAGTATGGGCTGACCTCTAGGGAGGTTAAACCCCATATTTGGATGTTTCTTTTAAAGACAGGATTTTGTATATTCCTTTATGAATATGGCAAATTTAAATTATACTCAAGAGGTGTGTGACACATCATAAACACTTGTTTTCAAAGATGATCCTAAATAATAAACACAAAAAAATAGATGATTAATGACATAAGTACTTATTTAGTACTAACGAGTTCACACAGAACAGTTCACTTTACATATAAAATATATATAAAATACCACAGCTGACTCATCAATGTCAAATCAAGGTCTCTTATATATGTATTTTCCTTGGATTGGTTACCCCTCATACACCCCCCCCATGTGAAATTGTTTGCTCTCTCTCTTTTATTGGTTTATTTTTACTTGTTTGTACAAGATTACTACAAATTTCATCCAAAAATATCTTAAAAAAAGAAAATTTCAAAAATCACATCAAAGAAAGGTCGACTCGAATTGAATAGGACATCGGCCTACATATCAGTAATTAGTGATCATAGCGAATATCACATGTACTGTGCATTCCAGGTACTGGAAGTGACATCACAGGGAATTTGAATTTTCCCGCTAACAGGCGCACGGACCTGGCCGAAGTTCGGCCATCACTATCAGTAATACCAATTAACATACATCATAAAACAAGGTATGGAGTCCACATTATGGTTACATGTAAATGTCAAGATAAGGTTGGGACAAAGGGGGGAGGAACAAGTCCTTTCATATAGGTACCCCTTACGCCATGGGCCCGCTCTACGTGTTTCGGCCCCTTAAGGCTGGCTTTCTCAGGAGGAGATAGAGATCCAACTAAAGTTAGTGATTCAAACATAGAGAGTCCAATAGGTTACCATCTGGATGGGTATAAATGTAAGTTATTGCACTTTGAACCATTGGGTAATATCCCCATGTGTCAGTCAGTTTCAATGCCATGGAGCATATTATTCCACGGTGAGTTATATGTTATATATAATAACAAAATGGATATTATTGAGGGATATATATATATATATATCTATATACTGTATATATTACATTATATTTTAATAATATATTATTGAGTGATTATTAAAATTACTCAATATCACAATTGGCACCAAAAATTCCAATTGCCACCAATGTGATCAATATAAACAAGATCGGGAGTTCGGCGTTGTCTTCTAATCTGCATGTCATGTCAACCTCTCTTCTCATCGTTCTTGACTCAGAAGGCGTTTTCTTAGGAGAAATGCCCTAACCATCCTTCTACTGTTTCCTTTTTGTCAGCTCATGTACATAAGTAGTCTCAGTAGACCCGTATGTTTTCTTCACTCACGAAACAAATTCAAAGGTACTAATCCTGTCAGTCACCCAAAGTTTTTCTTCAGTACAGAGAACTCCCAACAGCATTGGATTCAGATGTAATGATATTTTTATTCTTCTCATGTAAGTGATGCTTGCGTCTGAAATTTGAAAAGCTTGCAAAAGGTCACAGGATGAAAACTGAAGCATTGGAGGAATAAAAATATACTGCTTCTAAGTCTAAGCTACTGTGAACTCTTTGTATTGAACTTGCATGAAGGGTTTAGGATTGGACTCTTATCGACTCTTATCGCTACTCTTATTAGAAACCAGATAAACAGGGTTATTACTCAAGCGTGTTATGAAAAGATGTTTGTAGAACCGTGTAAGCAAACTTTGAACCATTGTTCAGTGACAAGTAGAAGTCACACCAAGAGGACAACATCTGAAATACTACATGCGAGGGCTACATCCTTCAGTAACATGTTAAATCAACAGAGTATGATAGCACGGCCTCCAATGTATCAAGGACAAAAATCCTTGTTTGATATTTCCATTATTAAAGCAAATATAAATATTAAAAATAACTATGGAAAATTGGCATTCAAACACTCCACATAGAGATTGTTCAAACATTTCCGTAATTTTCAACTAGCTTATTAGTAAGTTAATTGCAGAACCATTGACCATGGTATCATTACCAAAATTGCTAGAGATGTAGAGAAGGGGTAAGGGGACAATGCAACAGTTTTTACATCAATTAAGATTAAATTAAAGTTGAAGTTTGAATTTTTGTTAAAATTTTACAGACCTTCTCTACATCTCAATTTTTCAAGGGGCATTGCAAATTAACTCAATAAGACAAGTGGAATGCTTACAACCAATGCTACTTCCTTAATGAATAAGGATTGTGAATAAAAAAAATAGTAGAGTGTTGTACCGTGTTAGCCATCAATAAATATAGAGAGTTTGGAGTTCAAGTGATACCGTTTATTGGCTAACTGAAGTCATTTGGATATCGTTGATCCCTTCTTCAGGCTAATACAATTCTGGTTTTAGAAGCTCACATTTATACACAAAAAGTTACAAGGACATAAATATTGTAAAAAAAACTAATATTTATTCAAGACACACTTGTCTGATTGAGGTGAGAGTGAAGGATAAGTAATGCCTGCCATACACCCACAGACGGGTGCCGACAGACGAGCTGGAATTCAACGTGATGACGTCATCACGCTGCATTCCCGGGCTGACTTCATCGGCGGGCACCCTTTGTGTGCTGGCCATTACCTTCAATGAAGACGCCAGTCTTTATTGAAGTTAATGGCATCGGACATGTCCATTCTCTGGCCGGCCAAGCGCGCACGTCATGTGGGCACACGCCCATCGGTAATCGGCGTGTGTATGCCAGGCTTTAGTGGAGATAGTGATAAGAGTTAGGAAGAGTTATTGGTGGTAATAAAGATAAGGGGTAGAGGCAAAATATTCACCTCCCTTAACAATTAAAATGTCAATTGACTAAAGAGGCCATGAAACACTACTAATGTAGCTGTTTTTTAAGAAACCTAAATGCCAAAATGAAAGACAGAAACATAGAAGGGTGATGGCAGAAAAAAGACAAAGTTGTCTATCGACTCTTAAGCTAGGAATACCTGGCTTAAGACTTGATATATCGATATACGAGCCGTTCAAGATTCCCAGCAGCAGCGGGATGACGTTATCACGCTGCTGCCCACATCGAACCACTGCTCCCGATCTGGCCTATATCTATGCTTGTGTTCCCTGCTTTAGCCTTCTCTTTGTATAATATGCATAATTTGGATGATTTGTCCTAATATATATACATATATATATATATATATATATATATATATATATATATATATATATATGTTTTCCAAGGATACAAACTAAGGTAACTACATGTTTTGTTTAAAGAACTTACATTTAGGTAATTCTTATTAAGGTTATGGTTACATTACTTTTTTAGTGGGTGTCATTCTCAAGAACCCCTGACCTTTAACCCCCTATACGGCTCAGCGATCTGAGACTAGTAATGCTTCTATCAGCAAACCACAGAGGTCACAGGCCTATCAAAGTTTTGCTCCATATTTGGTGGTAGCAACAATAATTGATGTGACTCCTATTTCCCTGCCCCTCTGCTGGGTTATTCTGGTAATTCTTTTGTTAAGCACTTGCACTCCTCTTTCTGGACTTCCTGGGATCCTCATGTGGAAGTCCGTGCCAATCAGGTCACATGACCTAATATACAAGGGTCCCCATACACCTTTAGATTTCTCTGTCAGATTTCCTTTAGATCTCATTTTGTTTTACCAAAACCATGTAATATGAGGCAGTTTCTAAACCATCAAGTATACCTGTGTTCAATCGCAGAGGACACGGCACTACATAGTTGTTGGTAGATCTAAAGGATATCTGACAGAAAGGTCTAAAGGTGTATGGCCAGCTTAAGTTACTGGCAGCTAGTAGGTCTGATTTACACTCTGATTTT
The DNA here is from genome assembly GCA_036250615.1 of Ptychadena robeensis. Classification (NCBI taxonomy): domain Eukaryota; kingdom Metazoa; phylum Chordata; class Amphibia; order Anura; family Ptychadenidae; genus Ptychadena; species Ptychadena robeensis. Next base: position 116,756,447 of record CM070037.1, on the reverse strand, counting down.
TCTGTTTACGTTACTGACCTTTGGAACATCCTTTTTTTACTTTGCCTCCTGATTTGGTACTTCTCCTGGATTCCCCTGGGAGTCTCCCACATACCAGGGGACTCTTTAGACTCTGCATCTTGGTCAAAACTTGCCTTGTCACATGGTGGGTGTCTCTGATCAGCTTGAATAGCCAAATACTTGAACACAAATTCACTTGTGTTACTTGTAAATACTTATTTGCCTGTATATTTTAGATTGATCTAAATGAGGATTTATGAATACATTTATAACTTTTTATTTAACCTAATAAAATGAAAAGCCAAATATAACCAAAAACTGAAAAAAAATGTAAGTTTGTATAATTCAGTTGAAGATTTCTCACTTGGATAAACAGTGCTTGTATGTATAGTTTTATAGTTAAAAACAAGAGTTCTTTTGAACCTTTCTGTTACACCAATAACCTTGTATTATTTAAAGTATGACTTATTGATCACTGCTCTCTAGATTCTTAATTCTTAAACTAGTTTTCTTTCATCTACATATTGTATTTTCTAAATCAATTAAACCTAATTCGCAATTAAACCTAATTCATGAGGAACAATTGCAAGTGCATTAGCAGAGACTAGCCCACGTTGTCTATGTTCTACCTCTATTTATCGTACATCTGTCTTTGAAAATCTGACTTATTATTTATCACATATTCTTGGATGTGATATTATAACAGCAACTCACATGGCTGCTTTAGGGTATGTGGGTTGTTGTTGAGATTGATGAAATATAGAGGCTCTGTGTGCATTTGAAGATAATGCAGATCCAGTACTATACAGTATCAATATGGATTTGAGATGTGAACTCCTAAGATGTCTCCCATCAAAGACAGCTGATATCACAGAAGGGATGCATAAGGATCATGATTGAAAGGCGCAGATGTTCTTTGGTTTTCCTGCAAAGAGCATTATTTTATCTGTTTTAGCTATGGCACTGCCACTCTGAAATGAATCCTATATGCTTAAAGCCCCCCATACATTTTAAAATTTTTCGTCTGGTTGACAGTGTGTGATAACATCATTACGCATGGTCAATCGGCCGATAAACCGCCTGGACACCCTTTGTGTGCCAGCACTAAGGGTATGTCTCTTTTGTGTTCATCCTTTGGCTGGCTCCGTCTGGTCCCAGCCAAAGGATGCGACGGAGCCGAGAACACATAGGAGATAGTCGATCCACACTACCTGTCTGCAGCAGCGGCTGTTTTTGTGTTCTTCTGCCAGTGGATGGGTAGCCAAGAATGCAGTGGAGACATTACTGTGGACAGGGACACTGGTCCCCATCCAAAGTGATTAAATTGATCTAAGAATTACGGACACGTCCGTTTGGATCGATTTGGCAGCCATTTCTGGCCTAATTGACACTTTTAAGCTTAAGATTCCCACCTAATTTTTTGGCCAATCGACCACCGTGAGCATGGAGATCAATCTGGGGAAAAAGCGGGTGTAAATCTAAACGTGTATGGGGGCTTTAGATGTGTTTATATTGTGGGACACATTAAACAAACAGGGCAGCATATGTAAGTATAAGTGTAAGCATGTCTGCAGTTACATTCTAGGACCAAATTTGACTCTATGGGAATGGGTGAGGAGTTCTTTTATAGGAGGATCCCCACACATTGCCTGGCCCCCAGTAGTTTTGGTAATAACAAAATTTTTAGGGGTTTTGCAATTAACTAAATAGTTGGAGGTTGGCTATATGGTAATCCATTTAATAATTTGATTTTGATCTTAATGTATGTGAAAACTACATGCATTAGTTCAATTATTACTGGTAAACCATGTTCCTACACCTTTTCCTAACCCATATCCCCCTATATAAGAGATCATTCAAGAGAACTAGGAAGGGCAATACTTATAAATACATTTCATTAGCCAGCAGACAAATTTATTATGTATATTAACATGCATAACCAAGTCACAAGCCAATTTTCACCTCTACACCCACGCTAAAATGCTGCCAATTTTTGACGGGTTGCTGTGTCTTACAAGTCCAATTAGTGTTTAAAAACTGCCTAAAATGGTTCATATAATGCTTGTGTGCTCCTTTCCCTTGGAAAAAGGAAGGAGCACATAGCCATGCTCATTAATTACCCAATCAGGGTGGTTGGGTAACCCCTGTGCCCCCCAGGGGGCGGCGCGGCATACACAACCAATCCACAAAACGCCAGTTGTTATGGATTGGCTGGCATCCCACAGGCACACCGGAACCACATAATGTCCCCATTAGTAAACAATGTGACTTGCACAAACCGCACCAATTAAAAGTATATGCTCTCTGAAACAGAGCGCAAACAGCAGGCGAACCCCAGTGGGCACTATAGACAAATTGTGCCGACATGTCCATAACACCACCTGCGGTTTCTGGGGTTGCCTAGTGTAGACCCAGCCTTAGGATGAATTTTATGTAATTGGTGAGTATAATATTTATGGTCAGTGGGGGTTTTATGCATGGGCAACCTGGGTGGTTGCCCAGGGCGGAACTCTGCCAGGACGGAATCTGGGCATCGAGAATTTTTCGATGCCCAGATGTCTCACCCACAGCACGCCTGCCTATTCGTGCAGCTGCTCGGGGAGACTGAAGGAGTAGAGGAGACTCACTAATGGAGATGGGTAGGGTGTATGGGGGTGTGTTGTATAGTGTATATATTCTCTTTTGTCTTAATAGACCAATCGTATAGACGAATTTCCACAGCAACTTAAATTCTCAGAGACAGTGGCCTGATTTATTACAAGTTGTACAGACTAAATGCAATGGTGACAAACACAGGTATCGCAGTCTTCAATGCACAGATCTCTCTATCAGCTTTCCTTCCAAGATCTGTTCCAACTATATCTCTCCCTTCCAGAGATATCTTCCTCTTCTTCCTGCCTTCTCTCCCTTTAAAGATCTGTGTCCACACATTAAAAAAGTCCCCTCTTATACAAATAAAAAAAAATTTGTATTACTATTGTCATCTCCAGGTGTCCCAATCTATCACAAGATCTGCATTTCAAAGGATCTTGCTGGTCTTTTTAAGATGTAAATTTGGGATTTATTAGTACGTAAACACACGTCTAACCTGTAACTGACAGAATGGTTTATGGCTTCCTTCTGACCTCTGAATAACCTTTTCTGTATATGTGTGTGTGTATACATGTATACATACATTTTATATAAACATATCTCTACACACATCCACACATATTTTTACGTATACAGAATTGCCAACAGGGTGTTGCAACAGAACAGAGTCCGCAAGTCTCAACATGACTTACGGACTCTGTTCTGTTGTAGGAAGTCCCCCAAACCCCCCACCCCAGGAGTGTTGAGATGTTTTCCCAGGAAGGTGGTTTACGTCAGAGGGGGTGCTCACTCAGGGCACCGATCTCCCTAGGACCGCCCCTGTTTATGGTCCATTAGTATATTTAATCAAGACCTTTTTATTAGATTGATGAGGGGCTGTCAGTAGCTTTAAAGCTCATGTATGGTTTGTTTGGAGTTCAGGACATCACTAGTATTGAAGGACAAGGCAGACTTAGCTCCTGGAGTTGTAGGAATGGATTGGGAAAATGTTTGGTCGGCTCAAGTCCACTCAAACTAGGCCTTATGATGTCCATCCATGTTTGGAGTTGACTATTTTTGGAGTAGACTATTTTTCCTGTAGTGTAGTATACTACATAAGAATACTAAGAATTACAGATGTAGTGGTGTCATAAAATTCTGCTGTATATTCAGAGCATATTTCTGAGAGATTTCACAGAGAGCACAAGACACTGTAGCCTGCTGTGTGTGTTTTTTTTATTGTTTAAAGGTGGCTGTCATTGTACTGTCTGTCATCACCTCTGACAGAATAGAGAACAGCATGCATAGCCTGCAGGAATAGAACCTCTGAAGAGAGATGTAAGAGAAACTGCTCACACTGTCCTTGGGCTTCTTGGAATAAAAGATGTAATGTGTTCTTCATGAATGTCAGATCTCTGGCCATCACCATGACATTAGATAGGGCTCATCTTTAGTAAAGTTTACTTTATATATTCTACAATTTTCAGGATGGGTAAAGTCGCTATTGCTAATTTACTCAACCAGTACCTGTTGGTTTCCCTGTGACTGTATGACTGGTGAGGTGGAAGTGGATAACAGTGTGAGTCTCCATTATATAGTCACCGTGGGAGGATTCATCTAAAAGACGCCATATGGCAGTGACTAAGAGGTGGACTAACCTTCTAGTCCTTGTGTGACAGAAAATACAGTGCTGGCTAACCTACCCATATGACAGAGTTGGAGGTAAGAGGCCCCCACACACGTAGCGAGCAGGGGCCGACAGAGGAGTGATGGAGTGCAGTGTCATTACATCATCATGCTGCATCCCGTTGCTCAGAGTATTGTTGGGCACCCTTTGTGTGCGGCCGTTAGTTTGAAAGGGGATGCCAGCATGGGCCAGAGTTCACATATCCGTTCTCTGGCCGACCAAGCATGTGGGCACCTACGATCCGCGGGCGACTTTGCTGGCGACTGACGGCCGTGAGTGCGCACGCACATCGGTGGAAACAGGCGGGGCGGCAAGTCATGTATGTGTATGGGTTGTGTACAAGGGGGATTTCCACAGGGGATATCGGCGCATCCCATAACGCCATGGAAACATAGCCTTACTGTGATAATGACTGACAACCATAAAGTTTGGGTAAGTCAGGTTTGTATGTTGTTGCTTTTAATTTTAGTCACAAAGCTACCCTTATACAGGGAGTGCAGAATTATTAGGCAAGTGGTATTTTTAAAAGAATAATTTAATTATTGAACAACAACCATGTTCTCAATGAACCCAAAAAACTCATTAATA
>CM070037.1:116731952-116744095 GCA_036250615.1 Ptychadena robeensis | reverse complement strand
AAACTTTTAAAATCGGACCGGTTGTTTGCTTAAGGGGTGAGTCCCCCTTTCCAATACTTGTATATATCTACTCACAGGACATCCCATTTCATCACCCTCCCTTATGTTTTATAGGAGTGCTTTTGTCCCTTGTTTGGCGTGTGGCAGTAGTTGTGCCGGGGGGGACCCTCCCGGGGCTACCCTGGTTTGGCTTGGGAGGTGCACGATTGTTGGTCTGGCAACCTGATGTGGTTGACCTTTTCCCCCCCACAGGTGGGGCTCCTCCACCACTTCCTCTGTGCGGTCTAGGCCTGACGCTTGTTGGTCCCCCTTGAGGACCCAACAGGTATTGTTTTTCCATCTTGATATGTCACGCGGTGGGGTGCCGGTATTAAGTGTTATAACTGACACATATATGCTTTGTTAGCAGATTGTTTGTCGTTTGTCCCTGATGAAGCCTGCCTCAGGCGAAACGCGTTGGAACGCACCAATCGTCGCATGCTTGCTTTTACTGTTCAGACTCTGACTTTTATCAGTCATTTTGTGTATTTATGTTACCTATTGTTCGTGTTTAAATAAAGATAATGATTTTTACTTACTTGTCTGGTCCACGTATGGCCTAATAATCTTAATCTTAAAATTAGTGTGCCTTTAAAGCCCAGGTTTCCCTAGCTCATATCTCTTTCAATCATTTGTGGGTGTGGCACAGAGCATAAGTACAAACCTCAGGGAGAGGCCTTAACCACCCTTTGGACCCCCCGTCCGTCCTTTTTGAGCATGTGATCAATTGTCAGTCCCCCCAACTGCATGGCATTTTTTGGGATATGGACAACCATGGGTAAAGCTGGCCATACACCTTTAGATCTCTCTGTCAGATATCCTTTAGATCTACCAACAACTATGTAGTGCCGGGTCCTCAGTGATTGAACACAGGTAGACTTGATGGTTTAGAAAGTTCCTCATATAACATGGTTTTGGTAAAACAACAGGAGATCTTAAGCTGGCCATACACCTTCAGATTTCTCTGTCAGATTTCCTTCAGATCAGATTTTGTTTTCCCAAAACCATGTAATATGAGGACCTTTCTACACCTTCCAATCACTATGTATTCTATCAGGGAGGACACTATACTACATGGTTGTTGGTAGATCTGATCTGATCTGAAGGAAATCTGACAGAGAAATCTGAAGGTGTATGGCAAGCCTAAAACACACAAGTCAAAGAAAAGGTAATAAATAGTTGCGCACAACTGACAGCAGTGATTACACAGTTACATTGATGTCAGTGGCCAGAAGGGCTCTCAGTAGGTTTATGGGACCTGGACAAAGGTCATCGAGTAAAAATGGATCAGTATGAGGGTAGCATGTTTAAGTTGCATGTATGTGTGCTGCTCCCAATATGAAGGGGGAGTCTGGCCCCTCTGTAACAGACAAAAAGAAACAAGGACACTAAGGAAAGTTGTGCACCTCATGTCCTTGTTCCTAATACACAAGTCAAGTGTATTAGGAACAAGGACTGTAAAAGTTTCATCTAATACAAAAAGAGAAATTGTTCAAAATGTTTTTCTATTTACAAAATTATACAAAACACTATATAATATTATAGTCACTTCTCCCCATCCTAGTGCCTAAAAAATGGTTTCCTCACCCACAGGTTGAGAACCACTGCCTTAGGGGGTCATAAACTGACAGATTGTCAATTCCACTTGTATGACATCTAATATAAGCTACATCACACATGGATCAGGGTTGTCTACGTGCATAGCATAGGAGATGGCACTAAGCAACCCCAAAACTTTTTTGACTAACGTCTTTCTGCTGTACATTTTTCCTATTTTTTACTTTCCTTCTTCGTTTTTTTGGGGTACGTTACAAGAGATTTTTACTCAACCTTTCTTGAACAACTCGGCCACCGATACCACCCCGCTAAACAACTAAGCTGGCCGCCGAATTATAGCACGTCCCACATCAACAATTTGGCTGGCCGAATGATAGTGACACCCCCCACTCAACAATTCAGCATCTTCAGGGGGCCATGTGCTAGAAACATGCCTGTTCTGAGGACTAAAGGTGGGTTTACAGTTGTAGATTTTTTTCCTCAATCAATGAAGAACAAACTATTTTTTGATTGATTGAACAGAAATCTAGAATGGCCAATTTGTTTGATGGATACATTTTGTTCGATCTCAAACAAAAAATCGTTCAAAAGGTTATCGAACATGTTGGTAAATTTTTATCGGTCATAGTAATTCCGTATGTATTTTCATTTGATATTGGGAGGGACGAACTAAAAAATCGAATGTTACATTCGATAAATGGACAAACGATGTTCGACAAAACAATATTTTAAAAAATCGAATCGGCAGTTGATGGAACAAAAAATCTACACGTGTAATCCCACCTTTAGGTAGCGACACTAGGAACCTTGGACAGGACTGAGTGTTCTCTGAGCACATATACATCCCAGGAAGGGATGCAATTTGGCATCCAAGGACCTAATCCTGATAAATTAGAAAATTATATCATTATATTCAGGGGTGCACATAAGTGATACTCTGGTACTCAAAAGGGGTCAAAACTAGCTCTGCGTACCTGCATTATTGTTACACAGCTCATATGCGTACTACACGTTTGTAATGGTCTATATTAATTAAGGTTATTAATAAAAATGTGTCAATGTAATTATAATTTCCTCAACTCTTACTGAAAGATAATACATTGAATAGTTAGAATCTATGATTAAGACACAGAGAAAATGAGGGTGAATTTTTAGAATGGAAGCATGAATGATATGGGGAATTGGTGCTATTCTAGTGAAGAACGCTAAAGGATCTATGATTTATATTAATAATATTACTTAAAGGGTAATTAATTCACATCTCTAAGCCAACAAAGTGCAATTAATAGATATTATGTTTAAAGAATTTTTGTTAGTCTAAGTTAACCACCCTAGCGCTCTTGCAAGGTCCAGATTCCTGTACCAAAAGCGCACCATAGACTCTAATAGAATTTTTTTTATGTTGTAGGCCTGTAACTTCAATGTCCGTACAAGGGTCTTGTAGACATCCTGAATATAATAATGTTTGAAACACACAATTATTATAAAAAAAGTACATTAAACAATTTTTATAAAATGTATCATTTGAATGATAAAATCTCTTGAATACTTATTTGGTATGAAAGATTTCAAAACAGTATTTGTTATGTTTGTTATGTTTGTTTGTGTTTTGTCTTTGTTTTACTTTGAATTGTATTGGATACAGTTAACATTGTATCCAATACAATGACATTTGGCACCCTCTGAAAGGGTTAACTTCAAATAGCACATCTTGAAATGATACGACTGGGGGTGATTTTCCAGATGTGCTCTTTGAAGATAGTCAATTTGCATATGAATGTCCCGGGAGGGGTACATTCATGTGCAAATTGGGCTGGGAGAGGGGTAACATCGGCCGGCTTTCTTCAGTAAGGAAGCCAGCTTAGAGCAACAGATCCCCCGCACAGAACAGTGAGTATGTGCTGCTACCAGGGATCTGAGCTTAGCTGGACAGCTCCATCTCGTCAACCTCAATACTGACAAAAAAGTGCTGGACGAGATGGAGCCGTCAGAAGCGCTAGGAGGGTTAATATTATTGGTTACAAGGTCTACAAATTTGTTTTTGCCTTTCCAGAGTCATTATCCAGATCATTTAAACTGCTATTACAATTTGATCTATTTCTGCATTTCAAATGTTAAAACGTGTTGATGGAAAATTACAAGCAGCAGACAGAGGAACAGAACGAATGAGGTTATGATAAAATGTTAATAGAGAAATCATATAAATGAGCGTGCGTACGTCAACAGCACATACAGAAACCATTACTAGGAAAAAAGAATATTGCTTAACTTTTGTGCTTAATTACTCCATGAAGGACAAAAAATAACAAAGACATTTAGGAGCATTTGTTCCATTTCATTCCCACGGTGGAACACAAAGCAGATTGAATCTCATACTGGAGAAAAGAAGTAAATCCAGACTGTAATGACCTGCGATAGGGGCACGAAACTGTATTTAATGCACTGTAATATATGCCTGTTTAGTGCTTATGCAGTTGGTGTGTGACCCCATAAGGCCCAGTTGCCCAACCTGCGGCTTGGGGGCCAGATGTGGCCCTTTGGGCATTATTTGGCAGCCCCCCTCGAACTTTACCTGAAACCAAACTGTTATTGTATTGGGTATAGAAACTTACTTGTCACCCGGGAACTTGTTAGTGTGGAAAGAGAAGGAGAGGCGATAAACTTACATGATAGGCGTTAGTAAAAGCCAATCAGCAACCCAGATGGCGCCTGCGCAAGTCCCTCTTCTCTAGTGTTGGCAGGGGATCAGCAGACTGGTGAGTTCTACCAATGAACGGGGGGTGATTGTATATATATATATTGAATATATATTGCAGCACATATCCTCAGAATAGGGGCACATAATCATTGAATCAAAGGTTATGTGCCGCATAGATTTCATCAGAGGCTTGTTTTACAAAGAGATTACCACTAAACCCTGGTAGGCATATGGCCAACATCCCAAAAACAATATAGCAGAAAGGGTTGATGGATGGAGAGACTAGAAGTCCCAGTCTCACCAAACATCAGAATTTTTCCTTACCTAGGTAAGGACAAGGGGACTTTCTCGAGGCCATCCTACTTTAAGTACATTACCCCATGTGGGGATTTAAGATAAAATAATGAAAATTGGCCTGGTAGGTACCAATCAAAACATGGTCAAAGTAGCAAAACAGTGTATCAAAAAGTAAATCAACAAGAGATTAATGAAATCCAACTGTGAAGTCCATGGGTAAAAATAGAACAAGTAGAACCAGGTGTCAATAGTTCCTCCGGACTAGAATGATAATAAATAATATCCAAAACATCTGTTAGGTTTACATTTTGTCCCATCAACCTCGACGCGCGTTACAACAAGCGAGTTTTCATCAGGAGGTGTGGTTTCGGGTGTTGTAAGTCAATGGATAGACCAGTCCGCCATGGAACCGCACAAGAGGAACGAGGGGCCACTGTATGGTGTACAGGTTAGGTTTTTAGTTGGTAAGGTAAAGTAGTAAGATAGAGCGCGTCCCCACTGACATCCTCCGGTGCATGATCATCAGAGGCTTGGATGATATCTATGAGGCACATAACCTATGGCGATGTATATGACACAAAATGTACATTACCATACTACAGTGTTCCCTAATGCTTGAAGTATCATTTAAAACAAATTTTGTTATTTATAAATGAATAATGTCTTCTAGCTATGCCTGCTGTCATTTCATTATTAAATGCTTATACATGTCAGTATAGATTAAAAATGTTATGTGTGGCCCTTATTGATGCAGAGGGCCGCACTTGTGGCCCACATTATCAACTCAGTTGCCCACCACTGCCTTAAGGGTTGCACTGTTGTTTACAAGTTGCTGGAATCATAAGTCATGGGCAGGGTTAAGGGGGGGGGGGGGTTTACCGGCTCTCTACTTCCCTACAAAAAGTAGCTAATCTCTTTTGACCAGTTGCAGGCCTTAAGCCAGCCCCTGTCTAAGGACAGCTCCCTAGAATATTCTGGGCTCTTCTGCAGATTACTTCCCTGATGACTACAGCATCAAGGAGAAAGTCCACAGCACACTGCCCGCAGGTTCCAGCAGCTTGACAGCAACTATTTAAAAAGTTGACTAACCCCCCTCGGGAGTCGGAGCTGTCTGCATATATCTGCCAATAAACCGTAAATAGCCCCCTACCAGCTTGCGTGGACCTTCGCCTATTGGGGTGCTGCTCAGCCTGGTGAAAGGACAAGAGGACATCCACCTTAAAAGAACCTGGTCGTGTGAGTAGCATTACACATCGCACTCCCACGATGCTACAAGACTTCCAATAAAGTAAGGGTTCTTCAACAGTGACACTGCAAAACTCTGAACATAACATCACCAAAACGACAGGAAAAGTGAAATGAGAAAATGTTTCAGCTGATAGTTTTAGCTGGAAAACACCGGTTTTTAAACGGCAGGGGATGAAAATGGCATCTTTTATCTCATCAGCATTTAAAGTTTATTAGATGATTAGAGTCCCTTTCAATGTCTACACTTTTATTTTGCAATTTTCACTCATTGACACAGTTGCAGCCTTAAAGACACCAATTGTGAATACAAAATCTTTAAAGCAAGTAAATAAAATGCAGTGGTTCTCAACCTGTGGATCGGGACCCCCTTGGGGGTCAAACAACCATTTCCCAGGGGTCACCGAGTTGACTAAACAAGCAGCAGCACTGATGGCCACAAGAGGGGTGGGAAGTTAGGAAGAAGAGTAATTCTCCCTTCTAACTGCCCGGCCTGCACATCATTTGCGAAAGTGAGGCAGGAAAACATAAGGGAGGGGACATTAAACTTACCGGGTCATGCTGGAAGTGATGTTGCGAAATGTCACTTTGGGTTCCAGATACAGAAAGTTCCACTTTGCGATGTCGCTTGCGAGCTCAGGAGTCTAAAAAGGCTGAGAATCACTGTTCTTAGCTGTCACAGATCACAGTGTCCCAGCGATCTGTAACTGCGGATGTGCCCTCTACCAGTTCTGCTGTGTCACTTCCCAAACCTAAGAGGACCAGGACCTTTATAGATCAGCTTCCTCTTCTAGTTGTAGAGATTGTGGCTTGTGATGTGGCTCGTGCTCCCTCTGCTGGTGGTAGAGAATGTGGCACGTGATGTGGCTCCTGCACCCTCTGCTGGGTTTTGTTGTAGAGATTGGTGGCCACACCTGATCATGGCCTTCACTGCTACACACTCTGCTGGTGGTAGAGATGTGGCACGGTGGGATGTGAGCATCCTGCATGGCAGGGCCCTCTGCTAGTGGTAGAGATTGTGGCATGTGATGTGGGATCTGCTCCCTCTCTGGTGGTTAAGATTGTGGAGATGTAATGTATCCTGTTCCCTCTGCTGGTAGAAGAGATTGTGGCCACGTGTGTGGCTCCTGCCCCTCTGCTGGTGGTAGAGATTGTGGGCCCGTGATGTGGCTCCTGCACCCTCTGCTGGTGGTAGAGATTGTGCAATGTGATGTGGGTCCTGCTCCCTCTTCTGGTGGTAGAGATTGTGGTATTAATGTGCACTCCTGCTCCCTCATGCGGTAGAAGAGATTGGTGGCACTGCGATTGGCAAAAAAATCCTGCTACCCGTCGTGCGGGCTGTTAGAGCGAGTGTTGCACGTGATGTGGGTCCTGCTACCCTCTCTCGGTTGGTAGAGATGTTGGTATGTAATGTGACTCCTGCTCCCTCTGTGGTAGAAGAGATTGTGGCACGTGATGTGGCTCCTGCTCCCTCTGCTGGTGGTAGAGATGGTGGCATGGGATGGTGCAGATCCTTCTTTCTGTCCACATCAGACCTTAAAGTTTCCATTAAAATTGTCAACCCCCAGAACCTCTAAATGAGGTCTCCTAAAGGATGTGGAGGTTTGTTGGGTCTTTATTTTAGAAATTGGAGATATCCCTTACCATTTCCAGAAAGATTTATATAAATAACAACAGTATGTAATGAAATAAACACATAAAACATACAAACAAATATGATGAGACATGTAAGGCATCCCTCTGAGTTTAAGGAAGTTGTATTTAATAGTTTATCACTTTAATAAATGTAACTAAATGAATTGAATTGAATTAAAGTAAAGCAACTATGTTTTTACCTTGTGCAAGTTATTTTTAATGCCAACATTTTGGTAAATTTATTTTTTATTTCTGTTCTGTAAACAATATGAAACTAGATGGAATTCCCTATGAGAGCAATTTAAATGGGATCTAAATAACATTACTTGAAAGCCAAGTGAATGTGGTACATGCAATATGAAAATGCATTTATTGGAAGAGTTAAAATTTTTAGAGGCTTCCATGGAAACGAGGTAGTGAGTAATTCTCCTTTACCATTTCATTATAGTATTTTAAGTATATTTAGACTGTTTAGAACAGTATTTGTCCACCTGTGGGTCAGGACCCCATTGGGGGTTGAACAACCATTTCACAGGGGTCGCCAAGTTCAGTGCTGATGCCCACAAGCAAGGTGGTAAGTTGTAGGAAGAGTAATGCCCCCTCTCTTCTAACTTAGGAGGAATGGGGTGTTATGCTCCCTCATAACTTCCCACCCCGTACATCATTTGCAGAAGTGAGGTGGGAAAATATAGGGGAGGGGACATGACACTTACACGATTGTGCCGGAAGTGATGTTGCAGAGTGTAACTTCCAGTATTTCAAACGTAGAAGTGACACTCCACCCGTGCCTTTGTGTTCCAAATACAGAAAGTGACACTTTGTGACATCACTTCCGGGGTTGCGGATCTAAAAAGGTTGAGAACTACTGGTTTAGAACATCTGGAACTATTGCAAAAAATACATACAGTACATACAGTCCATTTCGTATATGAAAGCTATAAACGTATTAAGTTATGCAGCAGAACAGGTTAAAGTAAGGTACCAGACTGCAAAGGATAAAAACAGGCATTTAAGGGGTATTTAGGGTAAGTCACCTCACCAGGGAGAAGGGGGCTTAGATTGGGGATAACAACGTTAACGTGTTAAGATTTGGTACCAGCAGGAGGGGAATTAAGGCACGTAGTCCTAGGGCCACGGGTCTTAGATTTGCAGGCATGCACCTGTTCCCCTATTTTCTTCCATCATTGCCATGCAGTCCACCTGACAAGGCGCATTGCACAGACATAACTTTGGTGTCACCGCATGTTGTCACTTTAGCTCTGAGGTGTTCTCTCATCCATGCTGGGTCATCCTATCTCATCTATGCATGGCTTTCTCCCGCAGGCATAGTGAAATCAGAGTGCCTCTCAATTTCCTTCAAAATGAATGGTCACATGTGTTATTTATTTTCGCATTGCGAATATATATTCGCAATCCATGCCCAACAAAATTGCGAATATCTGCCGCCATATTTGCGAATTCTCGAATAGCCGATATTCGCCGAATATATTCGCAATTCACAATTAACTTATCTATAATCCTAATGCCTGGCATACACATGCCGATAAGCGGCCAATTTTTCACCTGACCGACGTGCGTGCGAGCTCGCGCCGTCGGTCACCGGAAAAATCGGCCGCTTATCGCCATGTGCCCACATGGAAACCGGAAAAAATGCGAAAAAATGCAAATGCCCTAATAACATCAGTGCACAGTGGAGGGGAAGAGGCTCCTACATACACAATGCAGGGATCTCTTCTGATATGGATATGAGGCAACAGACTTGCTGTCCCATGTTCCCCTTGCAGCTGTAGGAACTCTCCCCTGCCCAGTCTCATGAGACTTAGGTAAATAGCCGTGCTGAGAGATCCTCTCCCATCTAGAGACCAGTCAAACTGGCCGGCAATAAATTTTTTTGTTGTCTTGCTTTGGAGACATTACAGGGTGCTTGTAACTCTAGGCCACCAGTTAAAAAATTGCACATGACTTTGATGTAGGACCACTAAACGACAGGAATAGATAGTTCTTAAAGCAAAGATGCACCGATAATTCTGCAGGGCATGCCAGAACCTCCAAGGCGTAAAGTGCAAGCTCGGGCCATGTAGACAATTTAGAAATCCAGAAGTTGAATGGGACAGACCCATAAGTCAGTACCTGTAGGCGTGTGCACACGTACTCATCCACCATGTTGATAAAATGCTGCCTCCTGCTAACACATTCGTTATCTGCTGGCAGTGCCGGTTGCCTTTGGGGGTCTAAAAAGGTTTTCCACATGTCAACCCTGCTTTCAGAGGTGCTGGCCATGCCCCGTTTGCGTTTGGGACTTGGTCCTCCACCTCCCTCCCCATCTCCTGTTCCGCCGGTGGCAGTCGGGAATGCCGACAGCAGCGCCTCCAGCAGCGAGCGCTTGTACTCTCGCATCTTGCTCCAGTGATGGAATTAAAAGGGCATGTTGTCCTTGTAGCGTGGATCCAGCAAGGTCGCCACCCAGTATTTAGGACAAGTGATGATGTTAGCAACACGTTGGTCGTTGTGCAGGCACTGCAGCAGGCTGCCAGGCTGCCCATAGACAATGACGAGCTGTCCTCTGTGGGAGGGGTATCATCTATGTCCTCCTTGTCCCCCCAGCCTTACTGCAGTGATGGTCCTGGGTTGCTCTGGGTGGCACCCTGCTGGGGACTGACTGTCCAAGTTTCGGAATGATGACGACATCTCTTCCTCGTCATCATCCACTTCCTCCTCCTGTACCACATCCTCTTCCATCAACGCTTGCAGTGTTTTTTCCAAGAGACAGAAGTGGGACAGTGACGCTGAGAACAGCATTATTGGCAGTGGCCATGTTGGTGGATTACTCGAAACAACGCATCACATTGCACACGTCCAGCATGACTGACTAACCCGTGCGTGCTGCAGCTGAAACTCCACTATTGCCTTCTGCTGCTCACACAGCCTCTGCAACATATGCAAGGTGAGTTCCACCTTGTGGGCAGGTCGCATATGAGGCAGTGAGCAGGAAGGCCAAAGGTACGCTGCAGTGCAGAAAGGCAAGCGGCAGCAGGGTGAGAGCGCCTAAAGCGTGTGCAGACCGCCCGCACTTTATGCAGCCACTGAGACATATGTGGGTAGTTCTTTAAGAACTTCTGCACCACCAAGTTCAGCACATGCGCCAGGCAAGGGATGTGTGTCAAACCGCCTAGGCCCAGAGCGGCAACCAAATTTCGCCAATTATCGCAAATGTCTGTGCTGAAGTTGATGGTGCAGGACATGCAACGCTGACTGGAAAAAGAGGTGGCAGAGGAGGATGCGGTAGAGTAGGAAGCAGAGTAGGAGGAGGAGGCAACAGGAGGCAAAGAGGAATGTCCTGCGATCCTTGGCGGGGGAAGGACATGAGCCAAACTGGTCTGTGCCTCCACCCCATCCGCCACTACATTTACCCAGTGTGTCATTAGGGAGATATAACACCCCTGCCCATGCTTGCTGGTCCACGTATCGGTGGTTAGGTGCACCTGGCTACAGATGGCGTTGCACAGGACACACCTAATTTTGTCCACCACTTGGTCGTGCAGGGCAGGGATGGCTCACCTAGAAAAGTAGTGGCGGCTGGGAACAACATACTGTGGGACAGCCACAGCTATCATTTCTTTAAAACTTGGTGTCTGTGAGACGGAAAGACAGCATTTCCAATGCCAGCAATTTTGAGATACTGGCATTCAGGGCCAGGGATCGTGCGTGGGTAGGGGCAAACCTTCTTTTCCTATCCAGCCTTTGGGAGATGGAGAGCTGATCCTTCTTTGTCTTTAAGGAGCTGAGTCCACTGCAGCTCGTGCTTGGCACTTAGATGCCTAGTCATGCAGGTGGTGCTAAGGTTCAGAACATTGATGCCTCTCTTAAGGCTCTGAGCATGCAAAACACTTGTGTCTTGTCCTCAGGAGATTTTCTAAAGAAATTCCATGCCAGAGAACTCTTGGGAGCGGCCTTTGACGCTCTGGGTGCCTGGTTGTGGTGGACAGCAGCAGGCTGAGCGGCTAGGCCGTGGCCTCTTGGACTCTGCACCCTGCTCCCTCTTTAGCTGTGCTGGGGGCTATGTGCTACCTCCACCTCTTCCTCCGAAGTGCACACGTCTGCCACCTGACCTTCATTCCATGTGGGGTCTAAGACCTTATCATGCTCGCCATCATGTTCCACCAAGTCTTCGACCCTTCTGCCCTTCTTGGCAGTCTCCACATTGTACAAAGGCGCAGCAGTTGGTATCTGTGTCTCGTCATCATCCTCTTCAGACACCTGCTGCGCAAGTCCTTCCAGCTCCACATCTGGAGAGATAAACGGTTGAGCATCGGTGCACTCAATCTATTCCACTTCTTGGGCAGGACTAGGTGGACGGCCCATGGCAAAAAGCTCATCCGTGTCCTCAAAAAGCAGAAGAGACTGCTGCAAGACTTGGAGCTCAGGCTGCTTATCAGTTTCACCAGAATTCATGGAGATGGATGTCCAGCTGCAGAAGGTGCCAACTGTGTGCTTTGGGATGAAGCACACAGTTGGCACCTACTATGGCCTGCACTTGTTGTGGCCTAACTATTCTACCAGCGTTATTGAGGCCTATAAAATATCGGTGATGGCTCATTTGAGCAAGCGAAACAGAGGAAGGTGGTTCATTTCCGCTAAGGTGGGGTATGGAGGGTGAAGGGATAGCAAGGGG
>CM070037.1:116696867-116721329 GCA_036250615.1 Ptychadena robeensis | reverse complement strand
ACTATAGCTGTGTAATCACTGCTGAAGGTTGTGCGCAACTACCCATTATCTTTCTTAGTCAGGTCTGAGCATTCCTAGATGAACACTTTCCTGGAAAGTGGATTGGTCGTCGTGGGTCAGTTGAATGGCCCCCAAGGTCTCCCGATCTGACCCCCTTAGACTTTTATCTTGCAGTTTAACTGACACAAATACAATGATCTCTATCTATGTAAGATGCAATGCTGTAACTGTACACAGTGCTTGCTAATCCATGATGCTCAGCGGGTTAAAATACCAACACGCGCATAACAACGTAATCTAGTATGACACATTACGGAGACTGTGTACGGTTGAGAATCTTCCCTGGTTTCTGTAGTCACAGATACGCACAATGAATCGCTAGGAATTGACTATTTTGAGTGCAGGTTGCTGGGAGGAGGTAAAGCTGTCGAGAGGAGGATGCAGGAGAATGCGGAAAGAGATTTAAGATTCTGTAACAGTCCGGCTGTATAATTCAATTGGTAGAACAGATGTTCTGTTTAGAAGCTTCTCAACTGAGACAGATTCAGGTGCCAACAAACGTATTTTCACAGCCAGTTGCATTTACGTCAATGACCCGAGGACTTAGTTGTCATATGAAACAGGAACTGATGTAATGTTCTGGGTACCACTCCATAGATGTATAGGATTTTCACATCTAGATTTCCTTTAGAAATATACATCCCCCTGAAGAAACGTTGTATGGAGATGTATCGTACTTCTTATTTACCGTGGTGGCGAACACAATAACCGGATGTCATAATCTCCCAGTAAATGTTAATGGAATTTTCTAAAGTCATTTTAATCTTATTAAATCTGTTATTTTCAGATCACAGGCTTGTTCTGGCATTTGTAATAGGCAACAAAGCAACAAAATGTACCAATTGCCCTCTGGCTTGTCCCTGTGTTCAGAACCTATGAGGAAATGTGCCGGTACATGTTGTCTATTGTCAACTAGACAAGTGAAAATGAGAAAAATGTTTTTGTGAAAAAATCTGATAAATGTATAGTGTTGAGATTCTAACAACTGATGCTGTTTCTGAGGGTTGCAGTGTGATTTCATAACCACTGGACTGTTTGGGGAAAAGTATTTCATTTACTAGAAATAAGAGAAACCACCGTACGTTTTTATGGTTCAATCATTTGTGTTATGTTTTTTGAACATACAGAAAAAGGAATGGGAGATTCAGAAGTAACCAACAAACGACTAAAGGTCCTGTTGTGTCGGGTGAGCGTGATGTGTAAAGCTACTCACGGGACCAGGTTCTTTAGGAGGATGTCCTCTGTTCTTTTGCCAGGCTGAGCTCACACCTCAAGAAAGCGGAGGTCCAAGAAGCTGGTAGGGTCTATTTACAGTTTATTTGGCGGAATATATACATACAGCTCTGACTCCTGAGGGCAGAGAAGGGGGTTTAATCGTAAGGATAAACGTTACGATAGTTGCTACCAATCTGCTGAGGCTGTAGTCATCAAGGGAGAATTAAAAGAAGAAGCCCAGAACATTCCAAGGGATGACTATTAATGTCCTTAGACAGGGGCTGGCTTAAGGCCGGTAACTGGGCAGATTAGCTTACCGTATTTTTCGGCTTATAAGACGCACTTTTTCACCCCCAAAATTGGGGGGGGGGGGGGGGAAAGTGCCTGCGCTGGTGGTTGCACCTTGGCTGCCCGCCAGCTCTCCCGGCACGGAGATTAACCGGGGGGAGCTGGAGGAGCTGTCAGATGTGAGATGCCGGCTAATGCCGACTCTCCCATCTGAACTTTTTAAGAAAGAGGGGGGATGGAGGCAGGAGGATCTCAAGATCCTCTGTATCCAAAATTGGTTTCTCCCAGCATAAGCCAGGACGTGGGGACTTTAAGGCCACCTTGTTGAAAATATACAGCAGTAATATATAAACACAAATCAAGAGTATACCCACAAACCAAAGGGCATCTCTTAATTGACACTTATGTGGAAATAAGTCCGACAGTGGTTGAACTCAACATATATATAGAGAAAATTATCCCAAAAATGTTTTCTTCGATTTATTGGTATAGCATCGGTTTTGAACACGTAGTGTGGGGTGGAACTGCCATCATGTCCCCTGGTGGGGCATCTGGAGGATGATGCTTTAAAGTGGGTATATGAGAATTGCCATAAAGCATGTGCTGGGGATTCGGACGGAGAGCCTTTACCTCTAAGACTGTACAAAAGAGCTTCTGCTACCTAGAACACTTTCTTACCGCAACAGTGCTCCCCCGTTCTTCCCTATATCCACTCTTTGGAACCCATGTACTACGTTACAATACGAACTAACCTTTTTTGAATCAAGGAAAGCCATACCTCCTGAGGAAGATTTCCAATATTATACACCTTGAAATGCGCGTCGAGGCTTTATGGCAATTCTCATATACCCACTTTAAAGCATCATCCTCCAGACATGATGGCAGTTCCACCCCGTCATAGGCAACGTGGAAAGCAGATCTTCACAGGTTGTTTCAGGTGGAATTCACACAGGCATTTACCAACCATGTTGTTTAGTGCTCTCCAGCTCCCCTCTTATGTTCAAATCCCATTGACTATCATTGTAGAAATCCTTGGTGCGGATTTATTGTGTGAAAACATTTTTCTAGGGAGTTTTGCCATGGATCCCCCTCTGTCATGTCATTGTCCAGGTGATAGTCCCCTTGAAATAACTTTCCCAACACTATTGTGGCCAGAAAGGGTCCCTTTGTTTTTTAATGTTCGCCTGCCTGAAGTCTATGGGGTTCGCCGGGTTTGCCGGGTTCGCGGACATTTGAGGAGGTTCGCGTTCGCCATTCGCGAACAGCAAATTCCGTGTTCGCGACATCACTACCCTTTAGTGATGCTGAGGGTCGCACTTGTGTTGCCCACCACTGCATTAGATTATTCACGGTCTTCGAACCATCAACAGAGGCTCCTCCATACAGGCCTTGACTTTGAATGCTTTATTCTCACATGACTGAATCTTTGAATTCACGTTGCCTATGACGATGGTCAGTATGGAGGACACTGGTGGAGATGGTCAGTATGGAGGACACTGCGGGAGATGGGATGGATGGTCAGTATGGAGGACACTGGTGGAGATGGGACAGTGTGGAGGGACATTGGTTTGGTGATGGTAGGGGAGGGAACTGGGGGAGATGGGACAGTGTGTGAGGACACTGGGGGAGAAGATGGAAGTGTGGAGGACAGGGTGGAGAGGGAAAGTGTGGCGGAATGGTGGAGATGGACAGTGTGGAGGACAATGGTGGGAGATTGGACAGTGTGGAGGACATGGTGGTGATGATCAGTGTGGAGAGACAATGGGGGGAGGAGATGGGATATTCCCCATGGGGATGGATGGATGTTGGATAATTCAGTGGGAACACTGTCGATAACACAGACACTGCCCTAGCTTAATGGTGTTCCCTATAGGCAGCAGCAGCAGCAGCGCAGATGCAAGCAGCAGCAGCAGCAGCAGCTTCTTTCCTAACTCAGTACTGATGTCAACAGAAGAATGTTGTCTTCATGGCAGAATTGTTGTAATGGGTTACTTGTACTTGAGTATGTTATAGTGGTTCTGTGAGGTGGGGGGGGTGGCTAAATGGCTGGATATAGGTCTTGCTGATCTGTGACTCACAGGGGGTCAAAGTGTCTGCAATGTTAAAAGATAGGGGGCGTATCGAACTGCGCCATCGGTTCGAGTTACATGCGCTGGAACGCGAACATGCGATGTCCCGCGGATAGTACTCGGCGAACAGTTCGCGACAAATCACTACTAAAGGACCACACATAACCATTTTCGCTTATTACTAACTTCGATTCAAAGGTCATGGCCCCTATCTGAGGTTATGTGCCCGCAATATTATTATACAATTCAAGCGTTGGTTGTATGGTGGGAGTCATTAGGCACGTTACTTGTCCTTATATTGGTGGACAGGTGAGGTTTCTAAGTGCCTTTACTTAACAGATAGGTTTCGGGGGTCGCAAGTGGAGGACCAAGAGGGGCAGCTGATTGAATGACCTGAAGGACGCCAAAGGGGCGCAGGTTGGGCACCTGGGCATCGAATGAGTGGAGTATTGGATCCAAGGTTGCCAGAGTCTTTCAAATGGTTCCATTTTATCATTGCAGGATCTCCGAGAGGGTTCATGCAACAGAATCCAGTTCAGTTTTGCCCTAACCAAGTCCCATGGGTATGGTGTCCATGACTGCTCAATGGCTATGCAGGGTGGCTAAAAATACATACAGAAATTAAATCGAGTTGTAGTTGTACTTGGGGATATTGTCTGGCCGCGCCCAATAGAGCCTTGCTTGGGAAGAATCTCCTGAGGTTAAAACTGCGTCAAACTGTAAAAGAAAGTTACATAAAGCATCAAAACACACCTTAAAAGGCCCCCATACACGTTCAGGAAGATTTTCCTGTATGATTTGACTTAAAACGATCAATTTGTTTCAATCAGAGTATTCTGAAGTGAATGATTTTGAAGAAAAAAAAAATATAGAACCCACCATGGAGAAACCAAAATGTAATAAATTTTTATTTTTCATTCATCAAAAAAACATATTGAAAGTAATATCGACCGCTTTTGTCAGACAATTTTTGTAACATCATCTACTATGGCAAATTGTCTAAACACCAGATGCCATCAGACGACATCAGAAGCCATCGTCACAACAACATAAACTGTACCTCTATATATAATCAAACAGATAAAAAATTCCCAAAATGTCCGATTCCTTTGATCTATTTTTTTTAAAATTATGATCGCTTTAAGTCGATAGGACCATGTAGGCAGGCATACCCATTTTTTCAGGAGATCCAATATAAAAAATTCAATCGCAAGGAAAATCTGAACGTGTTATTAGCTCAATGAGGATGGACAGAATGATCAACTTATTGGAAATGGACACCATTTGAGCTCTTAAGCTCTTTAAAAAAAAAACGTCTCACCGGTCTCTGACTAAGGCCCCATTACACTGTTGTTTCAGTTCGATCGTCCAAAAGGCGACAATTTAAGTCGATCGTCCCGAAGCTGAACTCTGGTAAAGTAACAACACTTGGGTGGCATCGCCATCTTGTGGGCCCATTTGGTAAATTTTTAGGAGATGGTAAACTTTTCATTTTGAAAACTCATCCTTATCTGACTAAGTAGCTGCTCATTTCCCCCCCAGGCTATACTTGGGTTCATTAAATTTTTCCAGTTTTTGAAGATAAAAATGATATAGTAAGGACTCTTAGTGCTTATATTTTCAGGTCGCGATTAGATAACTCAGGTATATAGTGAATATATTGCTGTGTGTGTTTGTATAGGTATATATATTTATATATATAGATATATATACATATATATACCTTAAATAATAATGTAAATCGTTGACTATACAAGGAGGCCAAATTGTATTCTTATTGCAAAAATAACCTCTACTTTCCGGAGTATATACCGACAGTATAAATTACCTATTGGTTGCATTTGTCCTTCATTTTTCCCTGGGTACTATGGTATGGAATAGGAAACAACTACAAAGCGGGGGGAATACACATTGTGCAGACTGCCCGGGGACATGGGAGGTATGAGGGAACAAGTCTTTGTCATGGCCATTGTATGCCATATTGTAAAGGTGAGAGGTTGATCCAATGCCATCGTCATTTCAAATCGAAGGATTTGTCAGGAATGGTACCATAGTGTTGGCTGCATAAGGATTATAATGAAATATACAGTGTAATGAAAGGTAGCCTTGCTGAGACGCTTAACAAGGCGATAGATAGATAGATAGATAGATAGATAGATAGATAGATAGTTAGATAGATAGATAGCTAGATAGATAGATAGATAGATAGATAGATAGATAGATAGATAGATAGAGATGAGATGGATATGAGATAGAAGATAGATAGATTATAGATAGAAGATAGATAGATAATAGATAGATAGATAGATCGATAGATAGATTAGATAGAGAGATAGATAGATAGATAATAGATATGAGATAGATAGATAGATAGATAGATAGATAGAATAGGATAGATAGATATGCTAGATAATAGTAGATAGAGAGATAGATAGATAGAAAGATAGATAGATAGATGATAGATAGATAGGGGATAGATAAGATAGATAGATAGTAGATAGATAGATAGATAGCTAGATAGATAGATAAGATAGATAGATAGATAGATAGATAGATAGATAGATGATAGATAGATCGATATGAGATAGATAGATAGATAGATAGATAGTAGATATGGGATAGGATAGCTAGATAGATAGATAGTATATGGGATAGATAGATATTGGGATAGATAGATAGATAGATAGATAGATAGATAGCTAGAAGATATGGGATAGATAGGTTATAGGAGATAATGGGATAAGATATGGGATAGATAGATAGATAGGTAGTAGATAGATAGATAGACAGATAGATAGATAGCTAGATAGATAGTAGAGAGATAGATAATAGATCGATAGATAGATGAGATAGGATAGATAGATAGATCTGAGATAGATAGATATGGAGTAGATAGATAGATATATAAGATAGATAGATAGATAGCTCGAACGATTAGATAGATAGAGAGATAGATAGATATGGGATAGATAGTATGGGATAGATAGATAGATAGATAGTAGAATTAGATAGATAATAGATAGATAAGATAGATAGATAGATAGTAGGATAGGAGATAGAAGATAGATAGAAGATAGATAGATAGATAGATAGGATAGATATGAGATAGATATGAGATAGATAGAAGATAGATAGATAGATAGATAGATAGATAGATAGATAGATAGGAATGCTCGATAGATAGATAGATAGATAGATAGATAGATAGATAGATAGATAGATAGATGATAGAAGATAGCAGAATGAGATAGATATGAGATAGAGAGATAGCTAGATAGATAGAGATGATTCGATAGAAGATAGATAGATAGATAGTAGGATAGATAGATATGCAGATGAAGATAATAGATAGATAGATATGGGATTAGCTGATAGATAGATAGATAGATAGATAGATAGATGATTAGATAGATAGATAGATTAGATAGATAGATAGATAGATAGTAGATAGATATGGATAGATAGAAGATAGAGAGATAGTAGATAGATAGATAGATAGATAGCTAGATAGATAGATAGAAGAATAGATAAGAAGATAGAATAGATAGCTTAAGCTAGGATATGAGATAGATAGATAGATTAAAAGATAGAATAGATAGATAGATAGAGTAGATAGAAGATAGATTAGATAGATAGATAGATAGATAGGATAGATAGATATGGTAGATAGATAGATAGATAGTAGATAGATAGATAATAGATAGATAAGATAGATCGATAGATTAGATCGATAGATAAGATAGATATAGATAGATAGAGTAGATCGATATGGGATAGATAGTAGATAGATATGGGATAGATTAATGGGATAGATAGATAGATAGAAGATAGATGAGTAGATAGAGAGATTAGATAGAAGATAGATAGATAGATAGATGATAGATAGATAGATACGATAGATAGATAGATAGATAGATAGAGAGATAGATAGATAGATAGATATGAGATAGATAGATATGAGATAGATAGATAGATAGAAGATACGATAGACTAGATAGATAGATGATGATAGATAGATAGATAGATAGCTAGATAGCTAGATCGATAGATAGATAGATAGATAGATAGATAGATAGATATGGGGATAGAGAGATATGGGATAGATAGATAGATAGATAGATAGATAGATAGTAGATAGATAGAAGATAGATAGATAAGATAGATAGATAGATAGATAGATAGATAGATAAGATCCCGATAGATAGATAGATAGATAGATATGGATAGATAGATATGGAGATAGATAGGATCGATAGATTAGATAGATAGATAGATGATAGATAGATAGTAGATAGATAGAAGATAGAATAGATAGTAGTAGATATGATAGATATGATGATAGATAGATAGATAGATAGAACGGACTAGACTTAGATAGATAGGAATTTTTTTGTTTTTTTTGAGATAGATAGATAGATAGATAGATATGGAAGATAGATAGATATGAGATAGATAGATGAGATAGATAGTATAGATAGATAGATTAGATAGATAGATGATAGATAGAATAGATAGTGTCATTGGTCTACTATGAATTCCCAATACTGCACATCACCAAAGAAACACATACCTATGTTAAATAAGTAAAGGTCCCAGTTCCAGCTGAAGAAAAAACAGCCCCAAAGTATGATGCTTCCACCACCATGCTCACTGTCGGTATGAATTGTATGGTGGGCATGTCCGATTCTTGTCCTCCCCTGTCCACATGTGGGTGGGCTAGGAATCACCACGACCATCCATTATAATGGAGGTTCTATGGGGTTTTTGTTTTTTAGATCCCTTTTTATTCGAAACTGGGTTCATTCTTTCATTGTTAAAGGGTGGAATAATATCTCAAACGTAGAGGGGTTAACCTCCCTAGCGGGTCGTGACGAGCCCAGCTCGTCCAGGCGTGTGTGAGAAACAAACTCTGGCTGAGCTGGGCTCCCCCATGAAAGCCGCATATCCTTGAAAATCTACGGCGATGATGCTCAGCCGCCAGCATTTCGGGGTTGTGCGGCAGGGGGCGCGGAAAGGGGGTGGGTGTGGGGCAGGCCATAGACCTCCATAATAATGGAGGGGCGTCGGCTTTCCAGCCCTACAGCCAGCGTCATTAATGACAACGGCTGTGTGGAGAGGGGTGGGAGGAATGGCAGGAGTGTACCGACGTACAGTGTAGAGGGTCGATTGCCTGTACACGCTGTTAAAAAAGGCGTGGTAACAGGCGGTGCCCTGGAGGTTAATTGCGATGCGATTGCCCGTAAACACGCTGTTAAAAACGGCGTGGTACAGGCGGTGCCCTAGGGAGGTAATGTTCGATTTGGATCACTTGTGGATGATTGAACCAGGTGGGCGAGTAATTTGATTTCAGTTCAACTGAATAAAAAAATATTTTTTTGTGGTCGATCGAAGGGAAATATTGACCCGTATATGGCTACCCTTAGGGAGCATTCACATGGGCACTTTCCAGGCTACTGTAACAGACAGCAGCCCAGTAAGCACCTCTCGGCCTCTGTGTACATGTGAAATGCCTCCCTTGTTATCGCTATCAGTTTCCTGAAAACCCTACCCAGGCGTTTCCTGAAAACCCTACCCCCCCCCCCCCCCCCCCCCCCCCCCCCCCCCCCCCCCCCCCCCCCCCCCCCCAATATCACATCTTCCAGACTGCGGCGCTTGTTGGGAGTCCAGGCACCTGAGACACTGTGTTTCCAGACACCCCATGATAATGTTGCCTTGCCGAGGCACGAAGAGAAAATTATTAGGTAAGATAAGTTTAAAATGTATTGCAATACATCCAGAATTATAAAAACCAGACAAAGAACCTGAAACAAAGAATGATGTTACAAACTAAGAACCCGGTATTATTATGACAGATGAGTAACGTGAGCTGCCAACATCTGGAAGAAGCCTTTGACTACAGTGAAAGCGAACTGACAATTTATCAGTACGGCATCCTCTCTGCGACAGAAAAGTTGCTTTCATACCATTCCGCCCTTTAACAATAAGGAAAGTAACAAGAGGAAAGCTAAGTAAAAAATATATATAACATTTTAGGCTTTTTCAGTAAAGGAAGTACAAAAATATTTCAGCACAATAAAAACTTGAACTCCGTTCTCTATACCTGGCGCCGGATTTGGCGTTTCAGGCTCACTCCTTTGACTCCTTTCTGATACTGCCTCCGACTTCACTTTCCCGACTCTACCACTACTTACTGACAGCAACCAACGACAAATATGGGTGCAGGAGTCACTCTACTTGGACGAAGGACTTTGACATACCTGACCTCCCGGACAAGGTGCTACAAACTCATCGTAAGCGAACAGTGGAGGGAAACCCAATTCAAAATTATGCATAGGGCATATCTGGGGTTTTACCCTATTGCCAACTCGTCTTTGTCGCATGTCATTGCCTCGGGTACCTGCCCCAAATGTGGCCTGTTTAAAGCCTCCCTGACTCACTGTCTGTGGTCTTGCCCGGCTATTTCAGCTTTCTGGAGGGAGGTTCTTCAATATATTCAGGATATCACTCGGGAACGTATTTGTATGGAGCCACTGCTTTTATTGTTCGCTTTTTTAGATAACTCAGTCCAGACGAATATTCCTTCTTCTCTTTCACAATGGGCCCAGTTATGTCTCCTCACCGCTAGGCGGTGCATTATGCTGCTGTAGCTAAACCCCGCGTCTCCGTCTATACCACTGCTTCAGCGCTCGCTCAAGGACTTGTTTTATATGGAACGGTTGCTGGCAGAGACGGCCCCCGATAAATCGGTGACCCAATTGAGCAGCTGATGTATCATCATGGTTACTCGTTACACCAACGACTTGCAATGCAATGTTCTAGGGTTGCTTCTCTAGTGTCCCTGGGTTCCTATGCCTGGCGGGGGTTACTTTCTTTCTATATGTGTGGTTTCCTGCAAGATACCTGGTGGAAGTAGGGTGGAACAGCATTACTTGTATATTCCCTGTGTATTTGTTTTATGTTGTTACTGCCTTCCAGGCCTATATATTTCATATGATTTTTCTGCTCCCTTCGCAGTTGTTGGGCCTGGCGGACGCTGGGTGTTGACACACCCTATCTGTTATTCTGTTGTTTTTCTAGCACTACAGCACTGTGTTTTTTCACTATATGCGGGCGTTATGTCTGCTGCATTTCTGACTGTTTTGTTTTCATGGCTGTATTGCTAATGTTGTTTAAAAATTTGTCTGCAAAATCTAATAAAATATTATAAAAAAAAAAAAAAAAACTTGAACTCTACAAAATTGGTTGTGGTTGCTCACAGTGGGATGCTGTGCACTTTGCTGTATTCCTCTGGATTGGCCATTAGGCATGGTAGGCATGAGCCAAAGACAACCACCAAGTGCCCTCTGCCTGCTAGCCACAGGGTTATACAGACATTTGATAATGGTTAATCAGGCTGTGTAGGGTTGTTTCTCTCACTTTCGTTTTATTAACACACAGAAAGGTTATGGCCAAAAATGTACAGAATTGCATTGTATCGTACATGTTGTGACAGACTGGCCATCTGTCACTGTGAAATTAAAAATTGTTAGGTGGTTCCTGGAGACAGGGGGCACACAGGGAGTGTGGGGCCCCGGCCTGCTGGAGCAGTTGATACAGGAGGGCTTACAGGGAGTGTGGGGTCCAGGCCTGTTGCTGCTGGGGTGCAGGGTGTAGAACATCAGTCTATGTTGAACATTTGAAAGCCAGGAGGCCTGGTATTTTCAAGTAACTTTTTTGTTTCTTTATTTGGATTGCCTTTAAACCCTTTTCTGTTGGCAAATAAATACAGTCAGAAAGCCCTAAAGAGACATGTTTGGTGAATGTACCTTATTTACAGATGCCATTTGAGGCTGTACCCCACAATGTTTATGCTCTCACTGTGCACATCATCTCCCTAAGATGTCAATGTTCAAACCAGTCCCCAGAGTGCATCTGTGGTGTAGTGGAAATACTTTAAAGCTGCATATCGCATCCGCATATATATTTGTATAATAGGCCATGACATGATTTATTAATTGGTGTATATAGCTTTAAGGAATGTATCTATTTTTTACAGCCAGGGGATGAGGTCATGGCTCTTTCTCCTCTCTTTTGCATTAGTTTTATGCCCATTAACTCTTAAACCCCTCTTCTGGGCAGAGGCTAAATGTACCTTTTGGATGTTGGCTTTTTTTTTCCAGTAGCCTGCCACTTACCTTGGAGCAAGGTGCTTCCCTCTTCTTCTGGGTCCCTCGCTGGAAATCCACTTAGGAGTGCCCGGGCTGACCCCTATCCTTGGTGATTGACAGGGACATCCTTTGGACCAGAGTAGTCTCTCCCTCATCTTGGATGGACGTGGATTTAAAGAGGTGCCTGAACAGCCAGGGTGAGACACATGATTTCTCCCCTCTCTGCCTCCACTGAACCGCTTGTGCTACTGACTACTTTTACTGATTCTGGGTAAGAGAGCCATCAACCAACACTCCTGTGCAGTTGATTAGTGTGTGGAACTATAGTCCCCTATGCTTTTAACCCCATCCCTGCCTCACTGGGTGATGGTTAATTGAACTTGTACATAATCCCTATAGTAAACAGTTAAATGCAAGCCGGGTGTCACAGTGTTTGGGACATCCAAAAAGGACCTGGTTGCTCTGGTAGTTACCCGGGGCAATGCTACACACCTTCACTCCCTAGTACCCCCATAAACACACCCTCAGCCCCAAAGTGTCCTCATCCTCTTTTACATTGCATTTGATCTTCCAGAAGGCCAGCATGACACATTTTGGGTGCATTTCCACATGGTCAGAATGAAACATGTAATTTCCCCCAACCAATCACCGGAAACCTTAAAAATGTTTAGAATGGTCTTGTTTGTGGCTGTCGATAAAACTGAGGCCAAGCTCTAGAAAAGTTAACATTAATCCTTATTTATAAAGTGTCTGAAATGTCAACACTGTACCAATGATGAAAAATTGACAGCTGAAGCCCATTTGAGGAAGCTTCACTCCATTCCGAAAGGCCATTTTTCTACTTTAAAAAGGTCTTGTTGCATTTTTCACAGTTCCTTAGCAACACATCTTCATCATTACACCTTTACAAGCCTACAGTATGTGCTAATTCAGACAGCCCTAATTATGTGATTGTAATACCAGAAGACGGAAAGAGCAGTCTTGGCATTAAACAGTTAAATTGATTTAACGTCAAAAGAATGATTTTTTTAAATCATATTTTCATATACATAGGGAATTAAGTCTACTTTAATTCAATCTAATTTAAGTCCATCTAATTCAATCTTCTACTCAAATTGAAGACGTCCACTTGATCTCCCTGAAATTAATTTAAACATTTTATTTAAGGGAAATTGTTTGTCAAACACTTTATTAAAGCAGAAAATTAAACTTGGTGTACTATACCTGTGGGAATAAATACATAAATATACAATATATGTAATAAAAATAATAATTTAAGGTAACAATTGAATATGTAGAACTACAAGTTTACTACCTAGCAGAAACAACAACAAATTCTGGAATTTATTTTGTAACCCTACCTGGAACCTAGGGCCCCCACACCACTTCTAAAGGGGTTTTAAAGACACTCGATATTACATCAACAATCTTTCTTATTTGTCCAGGACCAAAATACAATCAATCAATAAAAATAATATAAACATATCTCACATACATAGTATTTACATGCATATGATAGGATTTCATTTGTTCAACCACCTGGGCGTTACGTCCGAAACCAGTACCGGGATTGGGCGCAGTCGCCGGCTGTCCGTGAGCCTGCAGCAAAGCTTACAGAGCTTTTCCGGCCCCGAGGGGGTGGCGCCATAGACTTCTATGTTAATGGAGGGGGTGTCGTTTTCCCCCGCACACACACCGCCAGCATTTAATTGACACCGACAGTGTTAAAGAGCTGTACGGACAGCAGGGAATCATGACAGAGTACACTGTACTCCGTTGTGATTGCCCGGGAAGTGGCTTTTCGCGCCATGAAAAATGGCACAAAAAGCCTGTAATGCTCAGGAGGTTAAAGTACATTCCATTACAATTTGAAACATTTAAAACACCAACATCTTAGGGCTTGTTTCCACATATATCGGGACCCTCTCTGCTAAGCTTATATGCTTAGCGGGGATACCGACGTAGCACATAGACATTGCCTGCTCGGCGGATGCTCTGATTACACATCCGACGATGCAAGGCTCAACGTAGTCGAGTACGTTGAGCAGAGGCTCAACGTACTCGACTACGTTGAGCCTTGAATCGGCACAGCGGCTCGGCACCATGAAGACACAGCATCACCCGAGCAGGTAAGTCTAAGTGCTATGTTGTATACGCTTACCGGAGAGGGCCCGACGTCTATGGAAACAAACTGTTAATTTGTAGTTACAGTCATAGTCATGAACTAGCGAGTGTTATGAACAAATCCTCCAAAAGAAATGGTAAAAAACTATTTTCATAAATTCAACAATTTCAAGTTAATTGCAATGCCCCTGGACATGGTATCATCACTATACTTGCTCTAGATGTAGGGACGGGTTGGAGGTATGCTACAAAAAAAATAGCACAAATAGTTTTTGCATTAATTAAGTTCAAAGTCAAGTGACAATTTAAAAAATCAAAATTTCGACTTTGAATTTAAACTTAATTTATACAAAAATTACATGTGTTTTTTTTTCAACAGTTCCCACATACATTTTCTACCATCTCATTCCTCCAACACATTTCGCTACAATCGGTTTCTTCAGAGAGGCTGTGCTATAAAAAACATACAGTAATATGCCATATAAATATACAGTCAACGATACAAATACAGGTATTTATTCATATAATGTTGAGGTATTCAGACTCCTTCTTTCACTAGTATTACAACAGAACAAAGGGATATATAGATTGGAGGGTGTGTAAATTCACTGTTCCCATCCCTAAATAACTGTAGAGATAAGAAGAAGGATCCCCCTTGGGACTTTGATTGGAACAATGAAAATTGGTTCAGGTCCCAGTGAAGTTAAAAAACCGTTTATTGAAAATACCAATTAAAATGTATGGTCTCTTAACCATCTAGGTGTAAGAGCAGATGTTGATGAGCACGTTAACAGGTTTACCATGGTAAACCTGTTAACGTGCTCATCAACATCTGCTCTTACACCTAGATGGTTAAGAGACCATACATTTTAATTGGTATTTTCAATAAACGGTTTTTTAACTTCACCGGGATCTGAACCAATTTTCATTGTTCCAATCAAAGTCCCAAGGGGGATCCTTCTTCTTATCTCTATAGTATTACAACAGACAGTAACATCCTTCTTAGAAGTCACTATGTCGTGCCTTTTATAAGGGGTATAACGTCTCATATATATTCTTATTTCTAATATCCATTGGCATACATATATAAGCCATTTTGTTTTGTCTTCTCCATTTTAAAGCTTGTAGGAGAATTATGTAAGACGTGTTTTCCAGGTGGCTCATGTGAGAACAATAGACGTTCATATATTATTATCAGGTTTGTCCTTGGAAAGTTGGTTGGAAAAGGCCTATGGTATCTGTATAACATTGTATGTAGGAACATTGTATGTAGGAACATTGTGTAACATTCACAGGCCTATGATTCAGGCGTGTGAATCAAGCAAGCATTGTTCATGGTATTCTTATTTTGATACATTGTAATATTAACACCTGTTCTTGAATTCTTAATATTAAAAATATAATTTTACTGTTTAGTTTATACCATACTGCCATCCAGCAATTTAATGGTAACATAGCACTCTTTTGGCCTAACAGGTTAACTACTAATTAATTAATATATAATATGGAAATTCCTTTGATGCAATTGGACGATCCAAATGCTTTCGGGGTGTGTCTGTTAGGTAAAGTTTTTCCCTAAAAACAGAGGCATGGGGACACAAGAAAAATCCGGCCATCACGATCCAAGGGGAGATCCTGCCATTAACATACCAAAGAAAGTTCCAGCCAGCACAACCAGGGGGATCCAGCCATTGAAACGTGAGGTCTCATTGCCCACTATCTTGCTAAAGTATATGTTTTATATTATATTTCTCAACAAGCTGGCGTGATACTTAGAATTTCTCTGCTTATTTACAGAGAATTAAAGCTAGTATTATCTATGATTAGTTAGACCTCTTGGTGAAATGCATACATCAACCAGGCTACTTCCATAGATTTATAGCAAAACTCTGGCGGTTTGCCATTAGTCTGTATCACAACCATAGCTTGTTACCGTGGAGAAATAATTGCCTTTATCTGGGATTTTGGCATAGACTTTGCAAAGATTAAGTTTCATGTGTACCCTGCGTATGTGATCTGTAAACAACTGAGAGTTTTGATGCCTCGCCTACATTTAGCCATAGCACCATGTACTGCATATTGAGTTAATTACATGTTGATGTTGCTGATCATATATATCTTGCGGTATTATTATCTTTTATTATATGTGTATATATCTCCCTATATGCTAAATAAATGTACATTTTGTGTGATTATTCCCGCTCTGTTTTGTTGATTGCACAACCTAAATCATATTCACTATAACTGAATTCTGTGAGGTGAAAAATATTGTCCATCTCTGGAATTTTTCCTATGATTCCTAAAAGTTATAAAGCTGTTGCTAACATAACCCTGAAAACATGAAAAAAAGTCTTATTTTTACATAAGCTCATGAAGAAGTTGAACCTCCAGCAAGTTTAGAGATGATACCATATTCAGGGGCTTTTCAATTAACTTGAATTATTGAATTTATTGAATTAATAAAAAAAGTTCATCTCTATCAATCAACTCTGGGACATTGGGATGGTATATCTATGCCTATGATGTGTCCCAACCGAGGGTGTCTCACAGTTCCCATGAGGACCCTTACCTGGGGTCTTGGTCCTTTCCATTGGAACCGCTAATTCATTCACTGACATCATGTAATTTGGTATTATCATCAACAATAATTCATGTAAGTAACCACATATTCCATAACACCCCTTTTTTTTCATTGCTTTACTTATTTGTTTGATACTGTTGTAATTACTTATGCCTGCTTGATACACATATAGATACTATCAACTAAGCACAACTCCCCCCGATGAAGTGGAAACCTGTGAAACGCATTGGGTATGTACTTTGAAAATTTGTATTCTACTTATCTAAATGGTGTTTTGTATAACAAATATTGTCCAAAATGTTAATTATGTTTCAATAAATCAAATTAACCTTGTTGTTTGGCTTGTGTCCACTCCTTTTTTCCTCTGGTGGCCATGCATCCACAGCGGGGAAAAAGGCGCAGAGAGGACACTTTCCATTCTAATAAAGGGACAATGTCCACTCTGCATTATCTGAGTATCACACCCACGATGCTGTTTTGAATGCCCCGTCTTCATTGCAGCACCGCACGGTGCCGCTGGAGACATGTCAATGGGCGTTTCTCCAAGACACGGAAAAGCAGCACCTGATGCTGTTCGGGCGCTGTTTTTCCACGTCTTTGGTATGCTAAATCAATAAAGCAAACTGCCCACAAGTCACGAGGAATCTGCTGGGAAATGTGCCGGCGCGTGTCTTTTTTCAGCAGTGGACACATGTCCTGAAGTTTTGATTTGGTTTACTTTGCAAAGAAATCAATAAAATCTGGAAACAAAGTTTACATCAACAGGTTTATAATGTCAAGACATTATGTTTGGTCATGTTTGGTGTAGGCTGTCATTTTTCCTTGGAAAATGGAGGGGAAGTGCCAGGAATACATATTTGGAATAAAAGAGGATTTATGTGTATAGGATATCATTACATTACAGGTAATACAGATGGATTTTATAGGTTAAAAGTCACACGTCTACCTGGGTTAAAAGGCAAACGAAATAATATAAAAATGTTCTTCCTTATGACAATCCCATTGTAATGGTTTCATTTTGTGATCCATGTTCAGCAATCATGGATTTCCTATTCCAGCAAGGTCGCCTACTGCGATTGCCTGCTGTGAACATTGATGATGTGTAAATCTAAACCTCTGCTTTTGTTTGTTTCTAGAAGACCTCGAAATGATCTATGGCGAATCCTAGCATGACTGATGATGATGTTGTAAAAAGGCCTGTAGCACCTTTATTAGCACCCTTCAGACAAATTTAACAAAGCCATTGCTGAGGATCAATGGGTGTTAAGTATGTGGTTGCTTCCAGTAGACTATTCTTAAAGGATAAGGGCCCCATACACCTTTAGATTTCCTTAAGATCTCCTTTTGTTTTACCAAAACCATGTAATATGAGGGACTCTCTAAACCATCAAGTCTACCTGTGTTCAATTGCAGAGGGTCCTATACTACATCATTTTGGTAGATCTAAAGGATATCTGACAGAGAGATCTAAAGGTGTATGGTCAGCTTAAGAAATGACTTAAGCATGGGACTTCTACTGCTATACAGCTCACTTGCCCATCAGTATAGGAAGTGCTTTCTCTGGCATTTCCTCAAAAAAGTTTGTTCTCACAAAGTACTGTATGCTTCACACTATAAGACGCACCTCTTGTGCAGTACCCCTTTTCAACCCTTTTCTGTGTCACTAGAGAGCACACCTTGGCATCTCTTCTTCCTCACACCCCCCATGGGGGAATCTGCACACTGATCTCCCTGTCTCCTCTCTGCTGCGTGTGTGAGGTAGCTGCCAGCGAGTGCAGCTCTCCCCACATACACTCTGCATTGGCTATATCTGCGGGGCTCTCCAAATATAGCCAATACAGTTCAGCTCCCCACAGCTCTTACGGCAGATGGGAGACCTGCAGCTGATCTCACATCTGTCAAGAGCTGGCGGGGAGCCAAGTTGTGATCCCCCGAGGCCAAATGGTCACGGGGAGTCGCACATTTGGACCACGAGATGCAGGCACTTTTTACCCCCAATTTTTGGGCTTGTCCTATAGTCCGAAAAATACGGTACTTTATCCTTACACTGACCAGTATGGGGCTTTTCAACCCCACCTGGCTGCCCAGGTCAGAGTGAGTCTTTACTTTCTCTTTCTTCCTTACTTCTGTCTTTCCTAGCTATTTTGGGGACATTTTGAGGCTCTGTGTGAAATTAAATTCTCAAACATGACTGTAGCATAACTCGCTGGAGCAACCAGGTTTTTTTTGGATTTAGGATGCCTATGCTCAGATCAGGTCACTCACAGCTGGCACACAGGAAAAAATTATCCACATGAGCTGGTTAGGGATAAACTTTTTACTACAGGAATATATACAGTTCACATTCACCATCACTAGTGACATGGATGTTCGCCCATCTTCTCGCTGGCGAGCAGTGCGGGTGTTCGACCCGCTCCATTCACCAGCGAGAAGAGGATCTCTATTCTTCCCCCGGCAGGATCACGTGCTCGTGCCGGAGGAAGAATCTTTTCACTAGAAGACCGGGCATAAAGCCGGTCTCCTAGTGAAAAAAACGGCTCGGAGCAGGAAGTGACGTCAGTGATGTCACATCCGGCTCACGGAACCAGGAACTATGCGTTCCAGTATGCGTTCCAGGGACCGCATGTGACGTCACTGACGTCACATCTGGTTTTTCCGATTCAAATTCCCCGCCTAGAGGCGGGGAATTTGAATCTGTCCGCGAACAGGCGGACGGCGGACTTCTTTAGAAGTCCGACCCGCCCGTTCGCGGACAGTCCTGGCCGATGTTTGGCCATCACTAACCATCACCCATGAGGTAGGAATGACGTGCAACACTCTACTTACTAAATGTTTTAACCAGCTGTTGAAAGGTGTGAAGAGGCTGAGGCTCTTACCCAGAAAGAAGAACACAAGCAGTGCAGTCAGAGTGGGGAGCTACATTTTTTCTCGCCTTGGCCTGGTACGGCACCTCTTTTGGATAGACCGCTGCACCCACTCGGGCAAGATAAGGAACAGGCTGCCCTGGTCACCGTGGATGTGTAGTTGCCCTGCAGAACTAGCTAAGTGGATGGCGGCAGGGGACCCAGAGAGTTGGGAGTAGCCAAGCCGAGATGTGGCAAAAGCCCAAGCAAAAAAACAGCTAACTAGAAACATGTATAACCTCTGCCCAGAGGGAGGTGATTTACAGTTACTGGGCAGATAACTAACTCAAAATAGATGAAAAAGAGCCATGACCTAACCTTCCAAAAACTAACCTTCCAAAAACTCCCTGCAGCTGCTGTACAAATGATACAATTCTTAAAGCAATACACACAATTATACAGGAAGTCATGATCACTATACAGAATACATAAATACATAGGCTATCTACATATAAAGTGTAAAACCACTTCACTACATGAGTATCTGGGCTCCGAGTACAGCTTACCAATGCTTCTCTGATCTCCTCTGTCCATTTATACAACCGCACAAATGGAAACACACTTTGGCATTGGCCATAATTCTGGTAAGTTAAGTAAGTTGTAAGTTAAAACATACATTTTGGTTGCAACTCAAGTTGGTCTTAAGTCAAGCTTTGGATGTAACTTAAGGGTTTACTGTTAACAAATTAAGCAATAGATTTATTTTTGTTACAATTACATGTTGAGGTTTCTTGCATAAATAATACGTTTTGAAATGCTGTATCCAGATTGTTTCATGGGTTATTGAGTGAGTGGATTGAGCATTGGGATGGGAAATATGCCCAAAGCTGGGCTGAAAGCATGGGTGGGAGGGCGTCTTGACTGGGGGAGGTTTTGGTGCGGGTTGATTGGGGGTAAAGTAAAGGGGGTGGGCAGGCGAGGTGTTAAATTGGGAGGAAAGGAAGGAGCAAATCATTTTGGAAGGAGGATTTCACCCACCCACAGCCCTCCCTATTGTTATATGTTTTATTGATTGATATGTTATATTGATTTTATTGATCATATGCCTTTTCTTGTTTTGTCACAGTATGGCGGAACCTCAACAGTGCCGTTGGAAGAAAAGAAATATTGAAGGTGACCTGTTGGTTTAAAAGAACACTAAGACCTGGTGTAGTGTAGTGCCACTGACAATGCAGGGTAATGTCCCCTTTAATTTTCCAGACCATGATTCTCCTGGGTACTTAAGAGGAGGGCCATCGACCTGCAGCAGCTCAGCAGAAAGGAGTCCGATGGAGTGGAGGTAACTGGGCACACGATCCACCCCGAGGCTATATACCTGCCTCAGTCTTTTCCGGCATGTGGGAAGCCGGGGAGCAAAATAGCATGCACTATTCCTGGAAGCCCCAGTTACGTGTTCTCCTTATCGAGTCCCATCTCTACTCTTGCCAAGGTTCTGGTGGGGTGGCTGGGAGTCCCCGCCACGTGGACTGAACTGTGCCGGTGTCCCCGTTCAAACTAATGACCAGCACTCATCTGTTGGCCCCTGCTTGTCATAATGGCAAAACGGATCCGTGATTCAGGCATCAGGCATCATTGTATGCATGAACAATTCAACCCAGCATCCCTTATGTATACACCTTGTGGCTTAACTTATGTCTGCCATACACACCCTGACAGGTGCAGACAGACCAGCTCAGATAAGCTCCGGAATGCAAACGCGATGACGTCATCACGTTTGCATCCTGATGCATTATGGGGCTGCACTAGTCGGCCGACACCCTTTGTGTGCCGGCCATTAGCTTCAATGAAGACGCCGGTCTTAAAGGCATCGGCTTCCATCGGCCAGAGATTATCAGACATGTCCATTCTCTGGCCGGCCGAGCTGTGGTGCGACAGGGATCTGTCGCCCCATGTGGGCACATGCCGATAAGGGGCTGATTTTTCCACTGACCGACGGCGCGAGCACGCACGCCCGTCGGTCAGGTGAAAAATCGGGCCGCTTATCGGCATGTGTATGCCAGGCATTATATGAATGACCTTTGTAACACCTAATAACATCCTAACTGCATTTAGTAGGAGTCTCATTGTGAGCAGCATCCATTTATCAAGATTATTTTGTTAAGCCGCACAATAAA
Source organism: Ptychadena robeensis (assembly GCA_036250615.1). Classification (NCBI taxonomy): domain Eukaryota; kingdom Metazoa; phylum Chordata; class Amphibia; order Anura; family Ptychadenidae; genus Ptychadena; species Ptychadena robeensis. The sequence continues at coordinate 116,699,828 of CM070037.1, read as the reverse complement.
CCCGGCTGATTGAAAAGCAATTAGTATATATATATAGTCCCAAAGCCTAAAGCACTAGTGTGCACACAGCAAGTCATCCATCAGAGAGGGGTTATCACAACACATCCTAACAACCTGAATGTAGATAATTCACGGGGAGTTTGATGTGAGCGGAATTGATTGGAGATTTGCAGTTGTCTGGGAGTGTAATTCCTGAGTTTAATAGAAGTCAGGTTATATGAACATGTTGCTGTGAAGATAGATTCTGATTGTCCCGAGGTTTCTCTGGCTTATCTTTGTAACAAGATGTCCGACATTTATAGGTGTTGATGGTACAACCAGCACTAGATATTTGCAGCGTAACAAGAGTAACACTTCTGCCAAGTATGTTACCAATACACAGACAAAATTAAACCATAGTTCAAAATATTGGCAGAAACACATTCCTAATAGGTGTTATACCCCATCATTAACCTATTGAAATAAAAAAATGAAAAAAAAAAGCTTTTTACCTTAAAGCAGATGTACAATATGTAAAAAATACATATGTAAAATAAAAGTTTGACTTACCTCTGAGCTGGTATGTTGGTGGTTTAGGGCTCCACGATTCTAAAATAATATACTTTCCTGCTGTTCTGTGGAATCATGAGAGATTCCATATTTTTTGCCAGGCTTACAGGGGTTAACATAGGGCGCAACATCACAAGTGGCCACTGGGGGGTGTTTAATGGTTTTCAATAGGAATTTTCGTCAGTGCACTTTCAATGCAGAGCTGATATCACAGAATAACCTGGCAATCACAGAGCCACGGCTGCACGTCATCAGTAGTGATGGACGAAAAGTTCGCCCGGCGGACAGTTCGCAGTGAACATAGCATGTTCACAATTCGCAATGCCGGCGAACATCATGGGTGTTGGACCCGCCCCCTACACCTTAACTTGGAGACAAAGTGGGACCCCACACCCTATAGTCAGGTGGTACAGTACAGCCAAAAACACTTCCTTTCGCTCCTGGAGGACATCCCCCCCCCCCCCCCCCCCCGCCTTATAAAAGAAGCCCCCCAGTGGCCATTTTTACATGTATCCTGTGTCTCCAGTACTAGATAGATAGGGAGAGCTGCTGCTGATTGAGGGATGGCTGAGCTGCATTGCTATTATACTCCATCCAGTGATCTGTAACTATAGCTAATGTGTTCTGTTACATGTGCATTGCTGTATTATGCTGTATTATTCTAGTGCCATTGATGTAATCATAATTTTCTGGTGGTAGGTCCACTTTAAAACATGTTTATTATTTTTATTGTGAAGGACAGGACATATTGAAACAACCATAGCCTTGAATGGAGCCAAAAAAACATTTTTTTTCCTCTTTGTAACAGATGTTGTAATGATCGTTCACCAGTTGGCAATGAATCTGCTCTTTGGGAACTAGCCAGCAACAGATGGATACAAAATATATCAGTAGTCTTTTTGATCCCCGTCCTTGGCTATGCTTCATGAGCGTTTATTTATGGGTTGTCTTGTCTATTGGTTCTGTGTGTGTTGTTTGGACACAAAAGTGGTTTTTCTACTCTGTGCTACACAATACTACAAAAAAAGATCCAGCTCAATTAAGTCAACATATATATATCTTGTTGTTAAATAAACCAGAAAATTATGTGTCCTACAGCCAACTTATTATTCATTTCTATTTACCGTATTTTTCGGACCATAAGACGCACTTTTTCACCCCCATAATTGGGGGGGGGGGTGCCTGCGTCTTATGGTCTGAATGTGCGACCACCGGCGGCCGCCGGTGGTCGCACCGGGAGGAGAGCTGAGGAGCAGAGCTGCGGCTGCTGTCATTTGCGATGTTCGGCTCTTCTAGCTAAATGCCGCATCCCCTGCATCCCCACCAACGAGAAGGAGAGCTGTGTGCTGTGTTCAGTGCGGCTATGGATGGCTCGGCTGGGGTGCAGGGGATGCCGAAATCCACAGAACACTGAACAGATCAGTGTAGTGTGACGTGTTCAGCTGAGGGTGTACTGCTGATAGTGACACCTGTGGCTGAATTGAATATTGCATCCATTAAATTCATTGCATTATCCCAATTGATGTGAAAACGTTACAAATCTTTTTTTTTCTGGATTTTCTGCCCTAAAAACTGGGTGCGTCTTATGGTCCGGTGCGTCTTATAGTCCGAAAAATATGGTATGTATTGCCAACATATTACGCAGCGCTGTATTAATTAACAGTTAAATAACAGTTGGGATGCAACACAAGATAACACACAGGGGCAGGTTATGGCACAGGAGGAGTTGAGGACCCTGCCAACTCAAAATGTATCCTACACAAACAATGATTGTACAATGGTACGCATACACTGTACAGCGACGCCATTAAAATCACCTGATTAATATTGTATAACCACAATATTGCATATATTTTTCTACAATGTCAGGAAAATGCATAGTGATTAAAAAAATGGGGAAATATATTTTTTAGCATCTGTGAGGGTTGCAGTATAGTTTTAATTACACTGGAGCTTAGAGAAATTCTTTCATCAACTGTTAATGTGTGTATTTGAACAGGAGGGAAGAACTTCATTATGATTAGTTTTCCTTGGGGAATAGAATGCATAGCTACATACCTGCCTATTCACTTATAAATAGGACAGGACAGTATTTGTTGCACTTCATATGTATACACACTGATATCTGTATCCTCAACCCCCTAGGGCAGCCACCAAACAATTAGTTAAAATATATTAATAAAGTAAACTCAGCTGTTATAACCTGATATATAAGCTGAAATAATCAGCTACACTGCAGTGGTTACCAAACTGGGGGGCATGAAGGCAGGGCCGCCGTCAGGGGGAGAGACAGAGGGGACGCCCGTCCCGGGCAGCTAGAGGGGCCCGACGGTCAGCACGTAGGGGCCCCGGCATGCTGCCTGATCGGTACAGCAGCCTAGGCTCACTGTCAGCCCGGACTGCCACTGTGTA
>CM070037.1:116632999-116652112 GCA_036250615.1 Ptychadena robeensis | reverse complement strand
ATATAACCTTTCATATCAAAGGTTATGTGCCAATGAGATATCAGCAAAGCCTTGATATATGTATGAGGCACAAAACTAATTATATTGTATAAACCAAAAAATGTGCAGAACATACTAGCGGTACCACTAGTGAACATGAAAAATAATGGTTCTAGCATGCCTGCGGCCCTTTAATGATCCCGAGGGCCCAACTGTGGTCCTCCATCGTCAATTCAGTTGCCCACAAACTCTATGTTACAGAAGAGGGGTGGTGGTAGAAAAAATTCTTAATCATATATCTCGTGAAGAAATGATGTAAGGGTGTGGGGGCGGACTTCCCTGAATAACAGGACACGTACTTGTGTTGTACGACGCTTTCTCTGTGCTACCACATCCGTTTCTCTCATAGCAGCACAGAAGGTATTTACATGCCAATCCAATACAGATCCCAACATTTAAAGCGTACCTACCACCAGAAAAATGATCTTACATGAATGTCGCATAGAAGGCCGTCATAGGGAGGAAAAAAAACGTACCTGTAAAGAGTTGTTAACAACGATTCCCTCACAGTCCTTCCTTCATCCGACTGTGGCCACCGGCGCAAGCAGAACACATGAGACACAACTCTAATCTCAGCTCTGCATTAAAACGAATGAGACATATTTCCTATAGAAAAACCATTATAAACGCCCCCAGTGGCCACTTGCGTTATTGCACCATGAGTTAACCCGGGAGCCGGCTAGCATAAGACGGAATCTCTCATACGAATCCAGGGAACAGCACAAAATGATTTTAGTACCAGCCAAACTTGCAATCATTAGTTCTCTATACATTTTTAATTTTACATATACATTTATGATTTTGAGTATACATTGCTTTTAGGGAAAAGTGGAAAACGCCTCATTTCAGGATAGTGGGGGAGCTAGCAAAATCACTCCTTACACCCTAGCAGCCAAAGTGCACCAGAAGCTAGGTTAGAGATGCAGATAAGCGTATGGTACAGAGTCATTCTTCTATCCAAAACTGCTATAAGTGTGTCAGGCCTCATTGGCCATCATCAGGCCGTGCCGGAAAACCATGGCTCTATGGTGTGGGGCTTGAAGCCGAACAAAGAGAACAACATGAAAATTCCTGTTCTTCTTATGGATCTTGAGAGTAAAGAGATGGAAGCCTAAAGCCACCTACAATGGGCGATATGTTGACGGTAGATTCGATTCGATCAAGTTGAATCATTATATCGAACGATCGATCTGTAGGAGTCGATCGTTCACAGTGTTGAGCATCGATGTATGTCGTCGATTGTTAGATGAGGGGAACGTTGACATAACGGATACAGTTTCGATCGGAAGTGACAGATGCTTACTTGAAATGAATGATTTTGCTGATTCCATTGTGTATGATTGATAAAAATTTACAAACCTGTCAATAACCCTTAGGTCGACATGTTGTTCCATTTAACACATTTGTTTTTTCTGGAATCGATTTTTTTTTTTTCAAGTGGACCATCACTGACGTTACATTGACGTTCGCATCAAGCAGACCGGCTTCTCATGGAGTCTGCTATGCTAAAGATGAGAGCAATGGTGGCAACGGAGTTGATATGGAGGGCTACAAGTGCGGCCTCTGCATCACTAAAGAGCCGCACATAACATCCTCAGACCATCCCCCTGTCGACCAGATCTCAGCAGCGGGGGTTCTTGACCAGACCGAAGGCAATTAAAACACCAACAGCACTGAGTGCAGCGCTCATATGTAACCTGGTTTCATGATAAACATGTGGACATGTTACTGATGTAGGAGCCAAAGTTGATTAGGAAAGCTGGGTAGCGTGCGACACTCACAGGTGAGTTGCTACGCCCTCTGCATTAACAGTTTGGTCGTGGGGGCCATATGTGGAGGAACAAGGGGGCCGCTTGCGCTGAACAATGCAAAGGGCCGAAGGTTGGGCATCTCGGATGTAGAGCGGTGTTGGCCACGCTGCGGTGTGACGGTCGCCGCCGCGAGTGGGACGTCACATAGTGAGAGGGACCATTTGGGAAACATCGCCCGTCATGCGTCAGATTTTTTTTTATTACGACGGCGATCCGCAGTGCTGCTGCCGATCATGACCGACCAGATAGTCGGTCCGCTTTAACCCCAGGGTGTGTGATGTCTTCAATATTATCTGGTTTTAAGAACGAATAATTTTACGAAAAGTGCAGATTCGCGCCACCAAGTAATGTTGCAATCATCCCATAACAAAACTGTCAGTTGTGTTCAAAATTATTCAAACCCCACTGAAGTTGAGTGTTTGGCCATTTGTTATGATTGTGATCATTTCGTCATCGTGTTTACATGAATCCGCGAGGCGCTGTAAGTCAGACAAATGGAACCTACATTAAGAATGACATCACACAAATGTCTTTTATGTGTCACATCATTACAGTTTTATTCAACCCCCCAAAGTGACATTATTTTTAGAGTACTTAGTACAACATCCTTGTCCAGTTTATAAAGCCTTTACAAGTGAAGATCGCTGCACAAGTGTCTTGCAGCGAGGATCTTATCCTTATTCATGGGCAAAAGCCTTCGTTCAGTCACATTCTTAGACTTGCGCGTGCCAACTGCTCTTAAGTCCCACCAGAGGTTCTCAATCAGATTTAAGTCTGGGACTGGATGGCCGCTCCAAAAGTTCCAGCCTTACTCTGCAACCATGCTTCTAGTGGACTTGGAGGTAGGCTGGGATCATGTCCTGTTGAAAGGTTCCAACGTCCCCAAGCTCAGGTTTGCGACAGACTGCATCACATTTCCTTCCAATATCTCCTGGTACTGAAAGAGAAAATCATGGTACCTGCGCACGCTGAAGTTTCCCTGTACCTGCAGAAGGCAAAACCGCCCCTAAAGCAATGATGACCCCCACCTATGCTTCACAGAGGCCAGGTGTGGTTTTCTCCATAGGGCTGTTCTTCCTCCTTCAAACTAGCAATGATCCAGGGCCGACAAAGTCCGACTGCAGTATGGACAAACCACAAAGTTTGGATAGTGTTGTGGATGATGAAAACAAAAACAGAACGGTTGGGCAATGGATCAAGCTAGATTATTTTATTTATACACTATAAAATTATATTGGCCTATTAGTGCCACAAGTTATGTTGCCATCACCGAACAAACATGATCTAAAGCATGCACAAGATCAATCCTGTGCGTCGTGGCACCCTTAGCCGTTCGGTTACGGTACACAAAATGGGATTATAAATGATGTCGAGGTTAAGAATTATTTACAAACCTCAAAGGAAAAATGTCGTAATAACAAAGGTTATCAAGGGGACAGAAAAAAAAGAAAACGCTGGTAAGTTACAGGTCTGTACATCATGTTGTGACATTGAAATCAATATCGAATTCTCTACGCGTTCGCCGGGATCTTAGGAGAAATTGGCGGTGGGATCTATAGTATGGAAATTAGAGGGTAATGGTAATTATCAGGCAGACAAGTAGTAATCATATTTTCTCTTTCCATTACAGAGTTTACGATAAATTTCTAGAGAGCCGGGCAAAAGCTGCAGATAAAATCCCACCGCTGGCTTCACCCACCACAGATGCCCCCGGCCCGCATCAGCAAAGGGCGAGGCAGGAAGGAGAAAGAAGCAGAGATGCCCTCTTCGGGTGTGAGTCCTCATTATGAGTACATATTCTGGAAACCATCCATAGTGTATAAATTCAGGAAGAAGAATCGGAAACCCACCACTCCCATACCACGGGTTCCTCCTCAACGGACTAGCTTTCCAGTGTACGATATCAAAACCTTGGAGCCACTAAAGCCTACAACTTTGGAATTGACTTAATGAAATTGTTTGAAACGGTGTATATGTGAATTCTCTGGTTAACTTCTTTCAGGCATCCCCCTCTCTTACCAAATACACGTTTCATCCAGCACACAAAGTTGGGGTAAACATGCAAACGAAGAATACTGTAACACTTACAAAGACTGAAGTGGTTTCTACGCGCACCAATAGTTGCGTGCACTTTTATCGTAAATTAGTCATTTCACGGTTCCAGAGTGCACTAGCTGAGGGACTTTCACTGAGAATATTTCAATCAGGACTTCTCCCGGAAACAGCAGAACCTCACTTCCAGCCCAAAGTGCCTGTCTTCCTTCAGATTGTGTTCTAGGCAAAAAAAAAGTTGTGCTTCTGTGGTGAAGCAAAGCAAGGTTTCTTCCAAACACTAGATTTAGGTACCAACTGTTTGCTGCTTTAATTCATGTTTCTTCTATAGGTGGCGTACGTGGACTTATCATGTGTATGTAAGCCTTTAACGTATGCTTGAAAAGATTCTCTCCCTCGGTGCTCTCGCCCCTCAGTCGTGGCCACGAGTGCAACGAATAAATAGGACAACATGGGACTTGTTTCTTGCCATGTATAAAGGCTCCCATACACCTTACAATCTTTTTCATACAATTTCTGCTACAATTCAATTTTGTCTACCAAAAACATTGTAAATAGAGGACTTTTCTAATCTCCAATCACATGTATTCATCAGGGAGGGACCCAGCACGTACATAGCAGTGATATGTATAACCTTCCAATCACTATGTATTCTATCAGGGAGGACCACGCACTTACATAGCAGTGATATATACTTCCAATCCACTATGTATTCTTTCAGGGAGGACCACGGAACTAATAGCAGCGATATTATACCTTTTTTTTTTCCCAAATCACTAGTTATTTTTATCAGGGAGGGGAGCACCCTGAAACTACAGTAGCAGTGATTATACCTTCATCACGATGTATTCATCAGGGAGGAAACCTGCACTACATAGCATTCTGATATATACATGTCAAATCACTATGTATTCCATCAGTGAGGACCCGGTACGACATAGCAGTGATATATACCTTCCAATCATATGTACTATCACGGAGGACCCGGCACTTACATAGCAGTGATTATACACCTTCCCCACTATGATTCTATCAGGAAGGACCTGGCACTACATAGCAGTGATATATACTCCCCAATCACTATGTATTCGATCAGGGAGGACCAGGCACTACACAGTGTTGGTAGACTAATGGAGATTGTATGGATCGATCTAAGGGTTATGGGGTGGCGTCTTAAGAGCGGAAATTCCCGGAAGCAAGAATCGGCATGGTGTATGCACTCCCTGCGCTGCCAGCTTTGGTTCTCAGGCTTCCTCGTATCGCTTTTTGTTAATTTTTCACGTTTTGGAGTTGCAAAAGATTGTGCAGTTGCAAAAAGTTAGCTTTTAATAGTTTGGGACAGACAGTTCGTCGGCACCTGTCCTGGGTTGTTATGTTGTCGTATCTGTCACTACATATCATGGGAGTCTTTCTTAGTAATAAAAAATATAATCAAAAGCCCAAAATATTGTAAATTTAATGTTATAGTGACGCATATATGTTATGAGATGTGGATGTTGTTTGTATGAGATGTGTTACCTGATGAGAGAGATTTATCTAATTCTGTCATGTTATATGAAATACAGATTGGGTCAGAGACTTCAGCTGTTCTGTAGGTAACTACTGTTTTTCCCGAATAAAAGACATCCCATGAAATTAAGAACCCCCCTTTTGCCAAAAAAAAAACTTATAAGACACCCCCGCAAGCAGACACTTACCGCAAATTAGGATCCCACGATCCTTGGAACCTTGACCTTGAATCTCCCAGTCGGAAAACTGTGTGGCCTCCGTCGGGGCAGGCGGCAGAGTGGTGGAGCAGGAAGTGACATGCAAAGGCTCGCATCGTGCCAGCCGGACAGGTGCCCTTACGCAACCAACGAAGAGTCCGTTACCCAGCCGTAGTAACCCAAAAAAAGTGAGGATGTGCGATCCATTGTCCACTTTAGATTCTAGACATCCCCCCCCCCCCAAAAAAAATAGAAGACCTGTCTCATATTTTTGCGCTTCTACAAAATATAACAGTGGCTATTGGGGCAAAACACGGCAGGTACTAGGGAGGGCCCGGTTCAGGTCAAGTCGTGCCGCTGCGATTAGGGCCCCTCTCTATGAAGCCCAACCTTTAGAATAGCCATGCCCCCGGAGTGGCAGCCCATGCCTGCCCACTACCTAGCACTGACCTGCGTATGTTAGCATTTGCAACAGTTAAACCCTCTTTAAACCTCCTGACGGTCCTCACCAGGCACACTTTAAAAAAATAATTGTGCAAGACGGGAAATCCTGAACACACCTTGGAGTAACCGTTGATTGTCAGAGGTGTGCTGACAAAGCGAGCCTTCTACCATTACAGGGAAACGATGGCGCCGCTCAAACCCCCCGGGGCCCCCCCCCCCCTTCGCAGTGTCGCCGGTTGACGCCAATGGGGCAGGCGGTATGCCAATGCTCAGAACTGCCAAGGAATTCGATTAGATGAGTTAACTTTCTTGTTCCTGAGCAAGATATAGCCCAGGGGTTAATATTGCAGAGAAGGTCTTTTCCACACCTTCAAAAGTTACAGGTCTGGTAGAGCTTAGTCTCACACCACTCCCTCCCCCCCCCCCCCCACCCCCCCCGCCCCCCCTCACAAAACCCAAAAAACTGTGACATTTATCTAAATAATATGCTATATTTTTAATTTAATTATAATATTCGGTAGCCTTTCTCTATGTGCTCCATCATCACATGATTGGTGGGAGGAATGCGGGGCATCGATACAGGCTACTTTTGACATATGAAGACGAACCAAGGCCTGCAGGACTCCCTAGATGAGTCCTGCTGCTGCAAGTAAAAAAGAGGCACGGCCCAAACTAAATAATCCGGTCCATCTGGTCCTGCTGCAGCTTATCCGGTAATCTCCTTGCTGGATAGATTTGGACATCCCCTGCGGATCGTTATCCTATGATGGTCCCTGCTGGATCCCAGTGATCTTTCTGCTAGATAGAACTGATATCCCGCGGATCGATCCAGTGAGTACCCTGCGGATCATATCGGTCATGTCCTGCTAGGATCTTATCCAGTGATCTTCCTGCTGGATCGTATGAAGTGATGTCCCTGTGGATCTTTATCTGTCAGGTCCCCTGCGGGATCTTATCCTAGGATCTTCCTGGCGGATAGTACCATGATTCCCTAAGCTGGATCGTTTATCAGTGATGTCCCTGATGGATCATTGGTAGTACCTGCTGGATCTTATCCAGTGATCTTCCTGCTAGAGTCAGTAACCATTGATCATCCCTGCTGATCGTATGCAGTGATGTCCCTGGTGGATCTTTCTGGTTCAGTCCCTGTGATCTATCAGTGATCTTTCCTGCTGGATAGAACATTGATCTACAGGGATCGTATGCAGTGAGTCCCTGCTGGATCTTATTGGTCATGTCCCTGCGGATCTTATCCAGTGATCTTCCCTGCTAGATAGTACCATTGAGTCTCCCTGCTGGATCGCATCCAGTATCGTCCCTGCGGATCTTATTGGTCATGTCCTGCTGGATCTATCCATGATCTTCCTGAATAGACCATTGATCCCCTGCTGGATCGGTAGCAGTGATGTCCATGCTGATCGTATTCTGAGTCATGTCCCTGCGGGATCTATCCAGTGATTTCTGCTGATAGTAACATTGATCTCCCGCGATTTACCAGTAATGTCCCTGTCGGATCTTATTCAAATAATTTCCCTGCAGGATTCATCAGATCGTTGGATCTCCCTGCTGGATCTTTTCTGCTTCAGGTTCCTGATGGATCTTATGCGATAATGCCCTGCTGATTTAATTCAGTGATCTTCCGGCTGGTATTGGTCTGGTTATCTCCCTGATGGAATATAGACTGATCGTATCCATCCGGATCTATCCAGGGATGTCCCTGCTGATCTTATCTGAGCCATCTCTGCCTGATCTTACCAGGTGATCTCTCTGCTCGATCAACCATTGCTCTCCCTGCTGAATCTTATCCAGTGATATCCCTGCGTATCTTATCCCAATCATTGTTCCAGCTGGATCTTATCTGGTGATTGTCTCTGCCAGGATATATCCAATTGTATACTGCAGGATGCTGCTTGGTAATAACATTTTGGATCCTATCCAGGATGTCCATGAGGATTTTTATAGTGGAGTAGTTTCTCAATGGTGCCATGCATCTATGAGGACCCATATTTCAAGCGGTATTTTTTTCACAAGAATCACCAATGTTGACAAATGGGGGTCTTTATTTTGGGTATCGGTACCAACATCCTAATGAGCTTACTGAAAACACAACGCGTACGCACCTCTACTTTATTTTTTTTTAAAAGGACAATAGTAGGGAGAGATTTGGGATTGTGTTTTTAAATTATTATATGATAAAATCAGTGGTTAACGCAAAGCTGCCACTCTTCAGCATATATCCTGAAGTATTTGCACATTTATATACACGCCCCCCCCCCAAAAAAAAAGTTGCCACCAAAAAACGCTCACACACTATTCATGGGACCGCCTTAGCTTTGGTTAGGTGCACATTGCTGGTTTGGATACGCTGCTGAAAATGGCTATATATGTGGTCCCATAGGTACCGCCAATATGCAGAGACTGCTATCTGACAGTAGAGGGAGCTGGAGTGCTAGTCCTGGGGCAGGGGTAAGACACAGCTGTGCCCGTTTTCTTAATAGAGTGGGTTGGCTATATAAAAACCCCCTCACCTGCTCAGTCATGGGGGCTCCACCCTTGAACCCTTGTGACACAAATGTAACAACAATTATTTTCCATCTGGGTTACGTTTAATTGTTCAAGATCTTGCGTTGACTGATGTTAGAAAGCAGGGGTCTCAAACTCGAGGCCCGCGGGACATTTGCGGCCTGGGATCGGTTTGCGGACCGCCTAGGATACTCTGCATCATTCATTACTCTGCTTTAGATACTAGCACTGAGCAAATCTTATCGGCCAGGGGGATCCGGAATTTCTCCTCCTTATAGACGTTCTGGTTTGTCAAAACACCCACTGTGCCTACGGCTCGCCTTGAGATTGTCCCGAGACGGCTTGTAGTAGCCGGCTCGGCTGTGGCTCTGGGCTCGGGTAGCAGGTGGATGGCAGCAGCTTGGTTCCCAGTGCCGTGTACGGACGGGCTGCGCGATCTGCGGGGTCACCTGTGGAAGTGATAGAAGACATCGCTCCTGTGGCGCCGGCAAGAAGAAGTGGCGCGGGACTGCTATGAGCGCTGGCCCTATTACGGTAGAGGGGAGGTGGTGAGAGGTTCGGCAGAGGCTCCAGGAGGTTGCATCCCCACAGGTGAGGGGGGCTGGAATGGGCGCATTACCCTGCTCATGTGACATGTCGGGGATAATGACTCATGGCTCCGGTATAATCTCTGCATCAATGCCGGGAGAAGTGGTCATGGCAGAAGGTATGTGACCTATAAAATCCCTTATGGGCCCCAGCTCATCCTGACTTTGCTTCCTTTTTTTCGGCCCCAGGTAAATTGAGTTTGAGACCCCTGATTGTAGAGTCTGCGATAGCTGCCGGCAAAGCCTCTCAAGCACATCCCACAGATTCTCAATGGGGTTAACGGTTGGACTCTGTGGGGGTCCAATCGGCTGTGTGACAATGAGTCTTCCTGCGCCCTGATCCACTCTTTCACAAGCTGAGCACGATGGAAGTCCTGGCATGGTCATCTTGGAATATGCCCCGTTGCCATCAGGCACGAAAAAAAAACCCATTGTATGGGAATAACCGGGTCATTCGTATATGGTCAGGTAGTCAGCTGACCTCATCTGAGCACATAATGTTATGGAACACGAGACCTGACGTCCTCCTGCAGCAACCCCAGATTTACCCAATAGGAGGTCGTGTGCCTATTGCTTAGTTGTAAAAACTTTTTTTGGGGCCCAGGCCAGATATAATATAAAATAAACACTATAATATATCATATAGAAATATATGTTATGATGATTTGACAGGGTAAAGTTTAATTGGTCCATGACTGAGTGAGTTTACGAGTTATAGAAGAGAAGTTGTATTGTGAAAAGACGTGGTCAGTGGTTCTTCCTCCGATGTCTAGTCGTCATTAATCTTCCGTGGGCCATTTTACCCATCATCTTCTATGCTTCATTGATGCCCATCTGTAGTTTGTATTCTTCCATTTTAGCCTGCCATTCCTAATTTACGATTTCAAATGCCCCAGGATCGATTGGTAGATATGTGGACGTTATTCTCTGAAGGGTATTTGTTCTTTCTCTTTATAAAACCTGCGGCGTTTTAAATTACCATATTTTCGGACTATAAGATGCACTTATCCCAGAAATTCGGGGGGGGAGTGGCCTGCGTCTATGGTCCGAATGTGAGCTTCGGTTTTAGGACCATAGACACAGCGCACCGGCCCCCCCACGATTTTGGGGTGAAAAATGCAGCTTATGTACTCCCAGCCAGATTAGCAGGGGTGCTGGTCAGGGAAGCAAGATTCTGCCATGGCTGGATTTTCTCCAGCTGAACTGTCTAATTTCTTATGTCAACAGAGCCCGATGTTATAAGCTAATGAGAGAGACGTAGATAAACGGCCATCTAATCCCTCTATTCCATGCCTGGAAACTGCAATCCCTCGCAGCTCCAAGACACAACCAAAGAGGGATAGGAGAAAAGGACTGGGCAGCCTTCTGCCCCCATATCCCGATTCAGGAAGAGGTGACCGTGATGTGAAGTGTACGGCTGCTAGGGACTATCTACTGGTTGAATTTGATATTGCAGTCATTTAATCGATGCAATAAAGTGATGTGATCACCTTATATATCAAATATTTTTTACCGCTTTCAAAAACTGGGTGCCGTCTTATGGTCCGTGCCTCTTAGTTATTTCCGAAAAATACCGGTAAAGCTCTCTAGTTGGTTGGGGAACAATGCACCGTCAACCTGTTACTATCAGACTGATTCTATTTTTAAAATCTAGACGGCATATCCCTTTCACAATAAAGAAAAGCATCAATAGATATGGCTTGCATCAGATCCACTTCAGATTAAATATGCAACAAGGAAGAAGTGGGAGCTTAAGTAACTTAAAGTACGGACACATCTTTTTTTTATTATACTAAAAGTTATGTAAAACAGAACTGAGATATTAATGTACTGTATTGTTTGGCGTACGAAGCGGTGCAGAAAGTATGAGCCAGAGTCCAGACATCGGAGCCGCCCTACCTTATCCCCCCTCCCTCCTTGATGTGTAGAAGAGCCGACATGATATTAAAGGGCTTGTGGCGTCAGTGGCTAAAAATGGTATTGCAGCCAACACATTAAAAACCCCTTCACGTGTATCATGTGACATGATAATCAGTTACTTTTGATGGCCAAAAGTCTTTGAAATTAAAGTATACAATTATGTACACTTGGATAACCGCAGGTAAACATTAATATGAAAGGGTTGCAGTTAGTTAGGGTGTGAAATAGAATGTAAATTACAAAAAAAATAGGACTTTTAAGGTTGTTGAATATACATAGTAAGCCCTGGGTACACTTGCCGTTTTCCTGAGCTGGGCCAAAAAAATACACACGCGCGGAAACATTTGCCGGTTGGCGAGTTCCATGACTGCAGGAAGTTTCCTATGCATAAGATTACAAATACCACATGAAAGCAAATCTGATGTTTTTTTTATTGTTATTTGGGTGCATTGGAAGGGGTAGTCTTATTACGGCGAGTACTACCCCAAATCTATTATTTTAACTGGAAAAGTTGGGGGTCGTCGTATAGCCACCCAGTCGTCGTATACGCGTGAAAATAGGGCCCGGACCTATTATTCTTAAAAAGCAGACACCTTTCGAGAGACGTTCCAGGTGAACCCCTGGGCAGTTCTTAGACCGCGTAGGATTGTTCAAACATAGCAAAGAGAACATAAATATTAACCGTAACTTGGTGAAAAGAGACAATATGATGCAGCATAAGCTCTGCTATTAACAGAAGATTTTTAATTATTTCTGAGTCCCACACCCCTAGATCCTGGTGACACATAGTTGTATTTGCTGTCCACATTCGCATACAAGCCCAGTGTGCAGTGTGTGATCGCCTAAGGTGACACAATCAGAGTGTCAATTTCGCCAGGCCGGGAAGATGTGACGCCACGTCCGGTTTTCAGCCGTACTTGTCTGCGTTCCAGAGGCGAAAGTTCCATCAGGACGTTTGGGAGGACAGAAAAGTCCCCTCCCCTGCTGATTTAGTTCCTGCCTAACTTAGGAGGGAGAGAGGCGTACTTTCCCCAGTAATGTCCCACCCTGGTGCCACATCATCGCAAAGCGAGGTGGGAACTAGGAGGAGAGGCGTTACTCTCCCCAGTTAATGCCCACCATGCATCATCGCACAAGCGAAGGGGGAACTTAGGAGGGGATGAGGGGGTTACTCTCCCCAGTAAGTCCCAACCCGACATCATTTGCACAAGTGAGTGGGGAACTTAGGGGAGACGGCCGTTACTCCCACAGTAAGGTCCCACCCCGCACATCATCATGCAACAACGAAGGGTGGGGACTTAGGAGGGAGAGGGCGCTTACTCTCCCCAGTAATCGTTCCGCACCCTGAACATCATCTGCACAAGCGAGGTGGGAACTTGGAGGAGGAAGGCGCTACTATCCCCAGTAGTAATGTCAGCCACCCTGCAATCATTTGCACAAGTGGGTGGGATGGGAACTTAGGAGGAGAGGGCGTTAATTTCTCCCCCAGTAATGATCCAACCCTGCACATCATCCTGCATTAAGTGAGGTGGGAGTTAGGAGGGAGAGAGGGTGTACTTCCAATAATGTCCAACCCCACGACATCATCTGCACAAGCGGGGTGGGAACTTAGGAGGAAGGGGGTGTTCCTCTCCCACAATAATGTCCTCACCTGCCACATCATTTTGCACAAGTGATGGGCGGTGGGAACTAGGAGGAGAGGGGGTTACTCTCCCACAGTAAGTCCAACCCCGCCACATTCATCTGCCACAGCGACGTTGGGAAGTGAATATTGGCAGAAGAGAGTGAGCTCCCCCCTACCCTCCTCCCCTTGTCCTGATTTTAAAATCCCAGGAAAATCCGGGATTGACCAGGTAAGCAATAAAAACGTGACTTTCCCGGCCAAAACGGGAGGGTGACAGGTAGGACACAATTTCACCCAAGAGGATGGGTTTGACCACCACACTTTCAGCCAGAGATTTATTTTTGTATACAAGGCTGAATGACTTGTAGGGGGGGAAGGACGCCAATCTTCTTTAAAGAACACTGCTGCTACAAGTGAGGGTCTTTGGCATTACCCCCCTCACTTGTGAATGTAAACGGTATAAGTCCTCAGCCTTACCTGAGAGAGTTTCCCCCAGGCGTATAGTGGTGGAGGTCTGCTCAGGGAAAAGGCTACTCATATATAAAGAGACCTGTGTCAGGGCCTGCCTTTGGGGTCACCCAGGAAACTTCCCATAACTCTCCTTCCATCCCTGGTTATGCCTTTTCTGCAGCGCCTCCCTAGGTCCCTGGCTACAAATTCTATAATGCTGGCCCTACACAGTCGATTACCATGTGATTGCAACCTTTGGACCAACGATACAACAAAGGAGCGTCAGCAAATAGAGTGCACCACCTTTTGGCAATCGACCATGGCTTGATAGTTTGGCGATTACGAACAGGAGGGGAGAGTTACGCTGCTTCTAACTTCCCACCCCGCACATCATGTTGCACAAGCGGAGTGGGAAGTAAAAGGGGAAGAGTGAATGCCCCTTTCCTCCTAAATTCCCTGTATTGTAAATCCCAGGAAAAATGCCGGTTTAGGAAATATGTATTGGGCGGTAAGTCACAAAAACAAACATGACCTGCACCGGTCAAAATGAGAGATGGGTTGCAAGGTTTATATAGAAGATATATTAATTTATAGCGGGCAATGGTATCCTCAGTGAATATAGACTCAGTTCTTATGGCACGGTGTAGAAGAACTATGGGGATAACCAATAGTATTGCTGAGTGTATAAGACCCGAGAGCCAAACCTGCGGCCCGGGGGCTGAACGGCGGGCACTTGCAGTCTCCACTTGCGGCCCGTAAAACGAAACTGTTAAGTAGGCATAGCAAATCGCTGCCACCAGTCCTGGCCCGGGATCTTTTAGAGCGGGGGAGCGGAGGAGAGGAAAGGACTCAGGGTCAGTGACCCAGTCCGGCGCTTTAAAAAGTTTCTTTGCCCCCCTCTCGGGCGGCCTACGAGAGAGATCCTGGGAAAAAGTGGCCTTCCTAATAAAGGGGGTGGTGATTGTCAATATATATTGCGGCAACATAACTTTAGAATCGGGGCGCCAACATTTGAATAAAAATATATGTGCCCCAACAGATACCAATCAGATAATCAAAGGTGGCATGATCTATATGACACAATAATGTGCTTACCATTTTCTACAGAGTCCCAAAGCCCCCCTTACACCTTAGGATCCTCCTAAAAATTCCATGAGGACCTACCAACACCTATGTTTAGATAGTGACCTCCCTATAGAATACATAGTTGAGGGAATTGTATATATCAATCGTATGTAGTGCCGGGTCATCCCGATAGAAGACATAGGTGATGGGGTTTGGAGGTTTATATTCCTGATAGGTAGGCTGGTCCTCCCTGATAGAATACATAGTGATTGGAAGGGAAATCCCTGCTTGTTAGTGAGGGGGTCCTCCCTGATAGATAACATAGTGATTGGAAGCGTATCTATCCCTGCTATGTAGTGCCACGGTCATCCCTGAGAGAATAAATAGGGATTGGAGGTTCTACAGTTGCTGCTTAAAAGTATGTGAACCCTTCAATGGTGTAGAGTTCTGGTGTTACCAATGATTTTCTAATTAATATCATCACCAGTGTCTATTCAGGAATGTCAGATATATGTTCCATCAATTGAATGTACTTGTTTAGTGGTTTTGTTTAGTAGCCGCAAAAAAACTACATGAAAACAGGACTTGTGGATGTGCAAAAGTAAAGTGAACCTCCCAGCTGCATTGGTTAAGTCGACCAGGTAAACGACGCAGGGTGAAACACATTTGGGGGCTAATCAATCACTAGCAGACCAATGAAATGAGACATCCTTGAAAAAGATTTGGCTGCATAATTAAAAGAGAGAGGAAAACCAACTATGAACCCCGTGGTACCTACAAATCACAAGGCCAAGAGCAAAGAAGAGATATCCGAGGACATGAAGAGAGGGTAGTGACAGCCCATCAGTCTGGGGAAAGGCATATAAGGGCCCATGCTCCAAAAGATTCCAGATCCATCCATCCACTGTACGGGACAGGAAATTTACAAAGGGAGGCCTCAACCGGCAGCAACTTTGCCTAGAAGAGAAGTGGACGCCCATCCAACAATTCACCCAGAAGCACAGAAAAATAATAAACCAGGTACAGGCCCAACCCACACATCAACCTCATAGAGAGTTGCGGCTCTCTGCAGCATTGGGCAAATGTGCATGCGTTTACAATCAGACGAACATTGAATCGCCATGAATTATGGGAGGGGTGCTAGAAGGAAGCCTTGCTCTCAAAAAAAGCACAAAACTGCCCATTTCAACTTGCAACAGAGCAACTTGGACAAACCAAAGGCCTTCTGGAAGTCCATTCTCGGGGGACAGACTCGTCTCGTAAAAATAGAATTGATTGGTCACAATCAAACCTGAACATGTTTGGAGAATAAAAATTCAAACACGGATATGAATAAAAGAACCTCCTCCCAACCGGAAGTCTATGGCGGGGGAATGTGAATAGTCTGGGCTGTTTGCTGTGATTGGGCCTGGACGATCCATATTGTCTAAGGAATCATGACACGTCGGGCTTATCAACAGATTCTCAACACAGAATATCACTGGCATCAGTGCAGGAGTGAAGCTGGGACGAAGAGGATTAGAAACAAGACAAGGACCCAAAGCATTCCAGAAAGTACAAGGAAGGGCTTAAGAGAAAGAGGATTCGCACGTCTGATACTGCCCAGTCAACAGTCAGGACCTTAATCCAAATTGACAATGTTGTTGGAGGAGACCTGAAAAAAGTTGTACATCAGATGTCCGCTCAAAGTCTCTAAAACTGGACGAGCTTCGCAAGGAGGAGGTGGGGCAAGAAATCCACTAAGCCAGGTGAGAGACTGGTTCGTGGTTACAGGAGAACGTTTTCGGAGTTAATGGCTCAAAGGGAGCGCCACCAGCGACTAATACAAGGGTTCACATACTTATTGCACATGTAAGATTTTCAGTTGGTGGGGACATAAAACCTCCTTTGGACTTTAAAAAAGAAAAAATATATCTTTTTGTGTGGTGGCCTGACTATTTGAAGGTTGTGCGTACAAATGGGGATTTAGATGATGTCTATAAGGTTCTCTTTAAATGTTTGGGCACCAAACAGTGACCATGTGGGAGGGTCACAACTTTCAATGCAGCAGGTATCACTGCTATGTTAGTGCGGTCCACCTGATAGAATACATAGTGATTGGAACGGTATATCTCACTGCATGTGATGGCTGGGGTCCTCTGATAGAATACATTACCGATTTATTCGAGATAACGCGCACACAGGTATAACGCGCACCCCTAATGTTCCACTTAAAAACGGTATATTATACAGCACTGTGTATAACGCGCCCCCTAATTTTCTCTTAAACATCGAATGTTGTCACACGCATAGCTTGTAATTCACAAAAAACTTTGTGAACAAAGTGTCGCGCCCATGATAAAAAAACATTATTGGACAATTGTACAACTGATCAAGGTGTAAAGTGCAGTGCTGCAGCCCTCAATGGATCTGCTCCCCCTGTAGGACGGACTGGCCAGCAGGGGGAGCAACATTGTTAAGCAAATAGGCGAAGTGGGAGCTGATTAGAGCAGGGAGTAATGCATAGCAGGTCTGCAAAAACTGTTACCCACGGCGGCTGCTGAGTATGTTCCCCCGGTCTTCTTGCCCTCGTCACATCTGCCCCCCTGCTACAGGGGGAGCGGAGAGCAAGAAGGAACCGGGGGAAGGGGTGGAGGGGGGAACAGGACTCAGAAGCCGCCGTGTGGTGGACAGTCTTGCAGACACTGATGCATGATCCCCTGCTACAGGGGGAGCAGATCCGGCAGGCAGAAAGTAGGTGACACCAGGCCGCCCACCCCAGCCCGTGTATAAGCGCACTCAAACTGCATCTTTTTTGGTATAAAAAAATGCGCGTGCTATATCTCACATAAATACGGTAGTGATTGGAAGGTATATATCAACTGCTATGTAGTGCTGGGTCCCTCCTGAAGAAGACATAGTGATGGGAAGGGGTAAATTTTTTTTATATTACTGTCTTGTAGTTGCCGGGCTCTCCTGATAGCATACATAGTTGGATTGGAAGATACATATCACTTGCATGTAGTTGCCGGTCCTCCATGCATATACATAGTGATTGGAAGGTGTAGAAAGGCCCTTATATTACATGGTTTTGGTAGAAGAAAATGTGGTTGTACAGAGATTGCATGGTAATTGTATGTGGTGTATGGGGGGCTTAATGCTTGAAGTAGAATTTAAAATTTTGTTACTTAAACATTTTAAATAATGTCTTCAAGCTCTGCCTGCTGTAATTTTTTCATTAAATATGCATATACAAGTCAGTATAGATTGAAAACTTTATGTGCGGCCCTTTAGTGATGCCGAGGGGCGCTCTTCTGGCCCTCCATATCAACTCAGTTGCCCATCACTGCTCTAGGCCCTAAACACTCATACATGCCTATCACTTTTCTCATTATTCCAAAAATATTCAAAGTTTGTTTTTGGGTTGCATACACTTTACACTACTACACTGACCACTTCCCAAGGTTCCATTCCACCTTTAGTGTCCTTGCACGCTAGCTCTGTTGCTGTTATCTCAATGCAGCACACTAGCATTCCAAAGTAAACCTGTTGCCCCATTCACACTTGCATTTGTTGTGTTATGCATAAACCAGCAACACAGTGTGTTAATGCATAACGCCCTTCAGCATGTAGCAAACAACCATTTTCCTAAGTTCCGCGTTAATGCTATCGTGGGTGTTGTACACAACTCAGCTAGGGTGAAGGGGTCCTTATTAGTGAGGGACTCATGATCTCAATGCTGTCCATGATACAGCTGATCCACCTCGGGATGTACTCAGTATTACCGCCACGCAGGGCCGCCGACAGGGGGGACTCCCGTCCCGGGCCCGGGCAGCTAGGGGGGCCCGACGGTCAGCACGTGGGGGCCCCGGCGTGCTGAATGATAGGTACAGCAGCCTCTGCGCACTGTACCTCTGCCTCTGCACAGCCTGGACTGCCACTACTGTGTGCGATGCGCTGCCGGCAGTCCGGGCTGTGAAGAGGCAGAGGTACAGTGAGCAAGTCCTTCAATGGGGCCCGGACATTTTTGCTGTACCGGGCCCCATGATTTCTGACGGCTGCCTTGCCGCCACACAAGGATTGTTGGAAAATTAGACATTTAGCATTCTGTGCAGATTCTACATCTGTACTTTTATCAAAGTAAATAAAATCGATTATGAGTGTAATCTCGTTCATTGGAACAAGTGTGAAATGAATATCAAAGTACAGAGTAGTGGGAATGAATGAAAAAGCGTTGGAGCCTCTAAGGTTCCTAGGGGTGGTGGCAAGCTCTCCATTTTGCTTTTAATTCCATATCAGCAGAAGAAACCTGAAATGAATACAGATGGTTCATCATTCCCCTTATGTGTTGTATTTTGTCCCAATATTTTTACCAAGGAACTTGTCCATTCCCCTGTAATAAGGCTTTGACTCTACTTGCGTTATTGGATTTGACATCCATTGAAAGTCAATGGATGCATCTACACATGCGTTGCTGTAATCCGTCAAGTTGCGCTAAAGTCATGAGCTGGTAGCTTTAACAAATACAGGCAGAGATAGATGGGAGAGCTGCTGTCTGGCGGCTCTTTCATCTTGCTCTGCCACTTCATGTTTATGTTAGCGGGGCTCCGCTTGTCACAGATCACCGTGCCACCCAGCGATCTGCAACCAGCCATCCACCAGTTCTACTATGTTTACTCCTAAACCTCAGAGGACCAGGACTTTTCGCAGATCGGCTCCCTCTGCTGGTGGAAGAGAACGTGGCACATGATTTGGCTCCTGCTAACTCTGCTGCATTATCACACACCTGGAGCCCTGTCCAACCAGACCACCTGACCTGGGTATATCAGGAAGCCTGAGACAACTGGGCATTACCTGAACAAAGAGTGTTTTATGCCTCTGACACACAGGTTCTGTTTCTATCTATCGCCTTA
>CM070037.1:116593309-116609991 GCA_036250615.1 Ptychadena robeensis | reverse complement strand
AGAGGGGGAGAAAGACAGAGGGGGAGAAAGACAGAGGGGGAGCGAGAATAATGGAGAGCGACCAAGAGCATGAGCGATCTAAAGTTATGACAGAAGGCACCCTATCAGGTCTTCTAAGATAAATAGAGAGCGAGAAAGAGAGGAGAGGGAAAGGGAGAGCGCACAAGAGAGAGTGCGCGAAAGTGGCATTATAGGCCCCTGCTGGTCACACTATGGGTTTGGTAGAAGTGGCATTATAGGCCCCTGCTGGTCACACTATGGGTTTGGTAGAAGTGGCATTATAGGCCCCTGCAGGTCACACTATGGGTTTGGTAGAAGTGATATTATAGGCCCCTGCTGCAGGGACCTATTATGCCACTGCCACTTGTATACCTTTATTCCAGCTGAATCCCATTCAAGAACAAGGTTATTGGACATGACCGCGTCTCCAGCTCCTTCAATATCGGGCTCAGCGTGATGGCGTCATCGCACTGGGCTGGAGCTTCCTCGAACAGCTCGAAAATCAAACCGTGTATACTTTAAGAGTAAACAGGGATTAACCCCCAGGGGGGGTCAAGCAGGGGCTGCCAGGGTTGCCCAGACGGAGGAGTTCACCATCTCGCCTAAAGCAGTAACAAAGCAGTTTTCCTGTGACCCCCCAGTGTCCTTTTACACAGAGAACTGTATCTGTTAGGAGACGTAATCCCATATAGTGAGTTACATGAATAACGGCACAGAATTAGGTAACGTGTAAGAACGAGATCCCTCACCTCTTGCGTTGATCGGCCAAACTGCTCCCTCGTGTTAGTGCGAACATGTCAAAGTCATCCCCGGGTTTCCCCGTTTGTTCCAGAGACTGAAGGGTTCCGCTCACAGACCCAGCGCTGACATCTGATAAAACAGAGGAGAATACACAGTTATGTGTTAATCTGATAACATATAATAATGTAGAGGAACATTATTGTTTATTATTTTACAAAAAATCTGAACATTGTACGCTTTCCAGGATGTTGATAGTCGGCAGCATCCTTTAAAGCGTCTCCCTGCCCCAGTGTGCGTGCTCACGGCCATCTATCTGGGCCATATCATATGCGGCCATCCCTGTTTTCGAGCGTGATTGATTAAAACAGGGATATCAGGCATGTCCATAAACCATGGTCGATGTCCATTGCTTTGCATGGAGACCGCGGGGTTTCCATGCAAAGCATCGTCTGAGCTGGAGACACAGCAGTGCTGTCTCTCCAGCTCCTCCGATATCTGACATCAGTACGACGACGTCATCACGCTGCTGCAGGGAACGTCGAATGGCTCCTATATAGAGCCGTCTGTTCCCTGCTTTACAGACTCTGACTCACCAGCACTTCTACAGAGACAGGGGGGGGGGGGCAAGGGGGTTGGTGGGCCGGATGTGCATTGAAAAAAAAAATGTATGCCCAGATGCCACCCTGGGCAAATGCCCCTATCTAAAACGCCAACTGGCTTCAGGAAATGTGTTTTAAAATTTAGACAATTTTCTACATCTGGGTCCATTTAATGTTCTCCTTCCCACATCACTGCTGGTATTGTTCATCGATTAAAAGAAACGGCGTCACATCCTTTATGAGTAAAGGAACTTCAAGAAATGGAAGTCGTGTGTGCCTCCTGCCTACCTCCTTCTGATCAGGGAAGAGGTGGAATCATGTACTGTGTGTGTGTGTACGGCTGCTAGGGACATCTACTGGTTGAATCTAATATTGCATTCATTTAATCAATTGCATTAACCCAATTGATGTGAACACTTATATATTAAATATTTTTTTTCCTGCTTTAAAAACTGCGTCTTATGGTCCGAAAAATACGGTAAATAATACCCATCCCCTGGAATACTTATTTTTTCCAGGACTAAAAAAAGAAAACTGCCATGTCTGCTGGTACATATTTATTTTATTTGCGGAGTACCATTGCGCCAACTCAGAAATGGTAAAACGAATAATTTTTTTCTTTTCAGTATAAATCCCCTTTAAATTCAACAAACCAAAATCATTTAGATTATGATGAAATCCAGCATAGAATAATTCATACAACCGTGCAGGTGGGTGAGCGTTAAGCAGAATCAGCCGCTGCTGTTCTAAAAAAGAAACCTGAACAGTTGAAAGATCAGATTTAACATAATTCAGAACGGCTCAGCGGTCACCTGACTGAATACAATTGGACGGCCATAGACCGAATTACAGATACTGCAGAGATACGCTTATCAGTGATGTGACCCATATAAACCAGAGGAGTGAGTATCTCACATATTGCTCGATGGCTTTCAGCGGTGCAATGAGCAGGACAGAGCGCTCGGAGCCAAACCATCCAGTTCATCAGTTAGCCGCGTATACAGGTCTCCACGTGAAATATGCAGAACAATGCAGGGAAACGTCCTCGCAGTACAGCGATGGCGAATATCCAGAAAATCATCTGTCATCAAACTGTCAGGATGGAGTAACAAGCTGGGTGACAGATGACTGATGGGGATAAATGATATCGCATGTCACAATCTCTGCTGGCGCAGGAAAAACATTACGACGTGGAAGGGAAAAAGCAGCCGGATGATGAATTGATATACAGACTAGAAATGATGAAGCGCTGCACTATGCGGCCAAGTCTATAGTATGGTTACATTTATCTTCATTAGTACATGAAAATCATGAATGAACGCGCACCTAAACCATTTGTACTTACCCCTAAACTGTTCCAATGGCTCAAAAATGCTCGAAAACCTAAAATGATATACTTACCTGCCCTGCTGTCTGTGGACGTCGCCACAGTTACTTCTGTGTAGCTTCCGGTCTTTTAGGTAAAGGCTACAGTAACGGGGAGAAGCCACCAGGGGGCGCCATATACAATGCTTTTCAACCTCCTTGGCTTTACCCCGCTGCCCAGGCTGGAGGTGTGGGCGGGGAAAAGCGATGCCCCTTCCATTAACATTAAGGGGTGCTTCCCTGCAGGCTCACAGAGAACCGGTGATTGTGCCAAGATCAAACTGCACCCAGACTGGCTTTGGGTCCTAGGGAGGTAAATGGACACAAAGTGAAATACTCCAGAAGAGAAGCAATTTAAAAAATGTGCTACTTGATACGTTGTTCTTGCCACATAGTGGTATAGAATACAAAGCGCTGTACAATACATTAGTGTGGAGAAACAACACAATATAGTACACACAGGAACAGGTTATGACACAGGAGGAGTGGAGGACCCTGCCTGGACGGGCTTTCAGAATACATAGTGATTGGAAGGTATATATCACTATGTAGTGCCGGGTCCTCCCTGATAGAATACATAATGATTGGAAGGTGTAGATCACTGCTATGTAGCTCCGGGTCCTCCCTAATAGAATACATAGTGATTGGAAGGTATATATCACTGCTATGTAGTGCCGGGTCCTCCCTGATAGAATACATAGGGATTGGAAGGTATATATTACTGCTATGTAGTGCCGGGTCCTCTCTGATAGAATACACAGTGATTGGAAGGTATATATCACTGCTATGTAGTGCTGGGTCCTCCCTGATAGAATACATAGTGATTGGAAGGTATATATCACTGCTATGTAGTGCCAGGTCCTCCCTGCTAGCAGTGATATATATCTTCCAATCACTATGTATTCTATGTAGTGCTGGGTCCTCC
This sequence comes from Ptychadena robeensis, assembly GCA_036250615.1. Classification (NCBI taxonomy): domain Eukaryota; kingdom Metazoa; phylum Chordata; class Amphibia; order Anura; family Ptychadenidae; genus Ptychadena; species Ptychadena robeensis. Next base: position 116,606,361 of record CM070037.1, on the reverse strand, counting down.
CTGAGAACACATAGTGATTGGAAGTTTTAGGATTGGACAAAATAAACGCCAAGAATATATATTTGTAGTCCGGTACTAATGTCCTCTACTAATGGTGCAATTCTCCTTTATTATAACACAGCAATGTTCTGTTACTAAGTGCTAACTCGGTACATCATGCTGGTGCTCCGATAATATAAAAAGTGGATGTCTGAGCATTGTTTAATACAATTATTAAAATCAGCAGTCTGCACACAACACTCTGTGATAGTTCCACCCCAGCAGGGTGTGTAAACATCCAGCATTTATTTTCCTGGAACATATACATATTTTAACTGTTCCTGAAGCGGAGAAATCAATAGGATACTAATATTCCATCTGCAGAGATGAATAAATACAGAAAGTTAAAGAGGACCCATCCCCTGCTTTTTAACTTCTACTGATTGGCCGATAATAGTATATAGTAATAGAATGTAATGAGTAAATTAAAAATATCCCTCACCGTCCCTCCTCTCGGATGACACAGCCAGGAAGAGCCAAGATGTGGCTTTTGGGCCATAAGACACACTTTTTTACCCCCCACAGCCGAGCAGTGGTTGCTCCTTGGCTTCATGTCAGCTCTCCTGAGCTGTCAGATAAGAGATACGGCCACAGCTAGATCCCTCATCTGTACTGTACTGTTTCTACCACCTGCTGATAGAAGCAGTACAGCAGAGAGACAGTACAACAGCCAGCCAGCAGCTTCCATGTATGTCTGCCTGTTAGTTATGATCACCGTGCAGCTCACCTGGCAAGAAGGGAGAGAAGAGTGCAGAATCCCCCGCTCCCCCTCCCCTTCTGCCTGTAGTGTGCTCTCTAGTGACACCATTGTTGTGGCTGAAATTGGGTACTGCAGGAAAACTTTTCCAACCGGAAACAGGTTGTGTCTTTTGGTCCGGTGTGTCTAAAGCAGGGTACAGACGGCTCCATATTTAAGCCGCCCGATGTTCCCTGCAGCAGCGTGATGACGTCATCAAGCTGCTGTCAGATATCGGTGGATCTGGGGAGACAGCTCTGCTCTCTCCCCAGCTCAGTCAATGCTTTGCAAGGAGACCCTGCGGTCTCTAGACAAAGCAACAGACATTGGCCATATTTAACGGTCATGTCCAATATGTCTGTTTTCGAGCAGGATTGATTGGTCCCGCTCGAAAACAGGGATGGCCGCATATTATATATAACAGATAGATGGCTGTGAGCGCGTCCATCGATCTGGCCCATATCTTCACGTCTGTTCCCTGCTTTATAGTCTGAAAAATACGGTACCTTACCACGGTTCTGTATTGAAATACACAGAAATTATATTCTCATTGATAACTGGTACATCCAGTTTCCCCTGATCATGCTTGAGATGTTCCTGCAGCTTAATTGGAGTCCACCTGTGGTAAATTCAGGTGATTGGACATGATTTGGAAAGGCGCACACCTGTCTATATAAGGTCCCACAGTTCATGTCAGAGGACAAACCAAACATGAAGTCAAAGGAATTGACTGGAAACCTCCGAGACAGGATTGTCTCGAGGCACAAATCTGGGGAAGGCAACGGAAACATTTCTGCTGCTTTGAAGATCCCAATGAGCTCAGTGGCCTCCATCTTCTGTAAGTGGAAAAAGCTCAAACCACCAGGAGCCGGCCGGCCATCTAACCTGAGCGATCGGGGGAGAAGGGCCTGATGGTCACTCTGTCAGAGCTCCAGAGGTCTTCTGTGGAGAGAGGAGAACCTTCCAGAAGGACAACCATATCGGCAGCAATCAGGCCTGCATTGTAGAGTGACCAGACGGAAGCCACTCATTTGTAAAAGGCACATGGCAACCTGCATGGAGTTTGCCCGAAGTCACCTGAAGGACTCTCAGACCATGAAAAACAATTCTCTGGGCTGATGAGCCAAAAATTTAACTCTTTGGTGTAATGGTCAGGCTTCATGTTCGAAGGAAACCAGGCACTGCTCACCACCAGGCAAATACCAACCCTACAGTGCAGCATGGTGGTGGCAGCCTCATTCTGTGGGGCAGAATGCGGCAGGAACTGGGAGTCTGGACTGGATAAAGGGAAAGATTATTGCAGCAATGTACAGAGACATCCTGGATGAAAACCTGCTCCAGAGCGCTCTTGAACTCAGACTAAGATGACGGTTCTTCTTTTAGCAGGACAACAACCCTAAAGACACAGCCAACATCAAAGGAGTGGCTTCAGGACAACTCTTTGCCAGTACCTTGAGATTTGAATCCGATTGAACATCTCTGGCTGCACCAACACTTCCCATCCAACCCGACGAAGCTGGGGAGGTGCTGCAGGGAGGAATGGGCGGGGCCAAGGATAGGTGTGCCAAGCTTGTGACATCATAGTCAAAAAGACTTGAGGCTGCAATTGCTGCTGAAGGGGCATCGCCAAACTATTATATATATTATATCAATAATTACTAGCACCCCAAAATGGTAATACATAAATTAAACCCTTGATCATTTTGAAGTGGAATGAATTAATAATTCCTTGAATCTAGATGAGTTCATTTCTGCGCACAACACAATAGGAGCTCCGGCAGATATTAATTCCTCTTCAGGTTGACATTAATAAAACATAGGATACCGCTGATGTGAGAAGTACAGCGCAATTATGGCGATCCCGCAATTACGGCTAATGGCGACTTCTCTGCAGCACGCAGTGCAGATCATGGCGCCACGCAGCCGTGCTCAGAATACAGATAGATTGCAGAATTTCGCCATGTCCCGGGTCTCACCCCTCCATCTCGGCAGATACATCCTTTTTTTGCCGATCTATAAATCACAAGTCTAACAATAAAGAGAAAATACGACACAAATAAAAGGAACTGGAGACCTGTGGCTGTGCGCGCGGATGAAAAGTTCGTTTGATATTAAAAAAGGGGAATGGAGATGCATCAGCCGACTGAATTCAGATATGAGAGGAAGAGAACGGGAGAATAAAAGCCCAACCAAGATATTAAAGCCGCCGGTTCACAGCAGTTGTAGAACTATCATTTCCATATCATCTGCTTGAAACTCAAAGTAGTTGTAAACGCAAAAAAAACCACATACATTACCTAGACATATTAGGGTATGTTTCCACATCCGACAGAGCACATACACTTATACACATACATACACATAGGGGTCCGGACGGATCGAGCAACACTGTGGAAACCCCCCCAAAGCCTCACTCAGTGGAGAGATAAGTGGGGGGTGGGGATTTGTTGTGGTTGCAGAGAGAGGAGCTGCTTTACAGGCCCCTGCCAGAAAGTGTTTTACCTGATGCTCTTCAGGGGGGGGGGCCTATATGATGGACCCCCCCCCCCTCCAGCTCTCTGGGGGTGGTTTTGGCGATGTTAGCCCAGGGCACTGATCGGTATAGCAAACTTAGAAAGATAATAAATAGTTGCGCACAACCTTCAGCAGTGATTACACAGTTAGTGATTTCACTGAGGAAAGGTTGCAGAGTAAAATGGGGTCAGTGAGAGGGATGCGTGTTTAGGTTGCGTGTAGGTGTGCATCTCTCAAAATGGAGGAGTGTGGCCCCTCTGTAACAGACAAATAATAACATACACTCACTGATCGGTATAAGACCACCTGTGCTGGGGAGGGTTGCTCTAGTACAGGCGAATCGAATGGATGGAAGTGGCTTCGGTTCGCCAGTACTTAAGATGCAGCCTCTGAGAATCAGGAAGTGAGGATGCTAAGTACGTTTTTTGTGTAGCAGTTTTTACTGATGTAAACTGCAGACAGGTGAGTATTTGGGGGATTTGTTGTGGTTGCAGTGAGAGGAGCTGCTTTACAGGCCCCTGCCAGAATGTCCCACAGCTGTGATGCTGATGTCACAATCCCAAGGGACAGGGTGGGCGTGACATCATACAGCCCCAGAGGCACTTGGAATAGATGTCCATGTGCCCTGTATGACGCAGCGCCATTATAAATGTATGACTTAGCCATTATAAACGCCCCCAGTGGCCACTCGCCATATTGCATCCTTAGTTATCCCCCGGAAGCCTGTGAATAAAGATAAGCATCTCTCATACGATTCCAGGCAACAGCAGCTAAGCAAATTTTTTAAGAATCGTGGAGCCCTAAGCCACCATCATACCAGCTCAGAGGTAAGTCAAACTTTAATTTTACTTATGTATTTTTTACATATTGAGTATACATCCGCTTTGACACTAGGGAGGTTAAAGCGGTTTTAAACTAAAACAAAAACAAATAAAACTTACTTACCTTCTTCATGTTTTCACTGATGGTGGCAGCATGTTGATTAAGGGCAGGAGAAGCCACTTCTGGATTGATTCTTCTCTGGGCAGCAGCTGACAACAACCCGTCCCCCCTCCCTTCTCCTACACAGACAGAGACTCGCTGTCTGTGTAGGAGTGGGGGGGGGGTTGTTGTCAGCTGCCGGCTAAGTGAAGAGAGTTTCTCTCTCCCTTCTTCACAAAGTCTCACAGACGTGACGCTGACGTCACATCTGGGTGACTAAGCAACAGGGGCTTATGGGAGAGAATTCCCAGTAACCCCTGCAGCTTGTTAAATCTTGCCTAGGCAAAAGTGGGAGGGGCTGTCCCTAAAAAGACATCCCTCCCTGCTGTCAGAAATAGTTTTTTTTTGTCGGGGATCTCTGCAGTATCGGCTGAGCTGCAGCCAATACTGCAGAGTGACCCAAGAGGTGGTAGGTCCGCTTTAAGTTAGATTTTGAATAAAGACTGGATTTCATTTTTTGGAACATCACAGTATCTGAAACCTCTATACAAGCTATTTGTTGGAGGTAACTAGGTTTGGGTATTTAAGCTGGCCATACACCTTCAGATCTCTCTGTCAGATATCATTTAGATCTACCAACAACTATGTAGTGCCGGGTCCTCTGCGATTGAACACAGGTAGACTTGATGGTTTAGAAAGTCCCTCATATTACATGGTTACAGGAGATCTAAAGGAAATCTGACAGAGAAATCTAAAGGTGTATGGGGACCCTTAATCAAAGCTGTGTCAGATTCGGAGAACATGCTAACCAATTCAAACTCAATTTCTAGATCATGATGGCTTTTCCCATTGTTGTTTTCTTCAGCCCACCAACTCATTGAATAGTATGTGGTCCTCAGAAATTCCCACTCACCGACTCTAATCACGTCCAATCACAGGACATCCTTCACCAGCATTAGATTTTACACATCTCTCCATTTACATCTAATCACATCTCTCTCCTTCAGGAAAATAAAGGTTGAAATCATTTCATTTCTATATAATTGGCAATTCCCCTCTTCCAGAATATGTAAATTGAAGGGACGTGATGTTTTGTAGCTGTGGGTGACATTTTCTAACAAGATCATTTTATTCTTTTAGGCCTCATTGTTCTTTTTGCTTTTTCTTATATTATATATATGCTTTTTCTTATATTATATTATCTTGTTATATACATTACTGTTTTCTACATAAAAAGGTTTCTTAAACCTTAAAGTGGACCTACCACCTCGTAGGTCACTCCGCAGTATCCGCTGCAGCAGGAGTGGTGATTTTTTCAGAAATCGCCCCTCCTGCTGTCTGACGTCATGCCGAGCATTTGGGAGCGCCCTTTTGGCTGTAGGAAGTTGCTCCTGCCCAGTCCCGGGGGATTGTGACATCAGCATCACATCTGCGAGATTTTGTGATGGGTGATGAGGGGAGAAGATTGACACTCCTCACTTCTTATCACCCAGCTGACAGCTGCATGGATGCACACTTCTCATCACTGCAGCCGACAGCCCCCCCCCCAATGGAGCTCTCCGGCAGAGGAGAGAGAGGCTCGTCTTTGTAGGAGTTTGAGCTGATGAGATCGACTGCAGTGATGAGATCTGTGCATCTGAAAGTGGCTTCGTTTCGCCAGTAGTTAACCTCCCTGACGTTATGCCCGAACTCAGTGCGGTCAGTTTGTTTTTTGAGATCTGCCGGGAACGGGCATAAACGCTCCATGAACCTGCAGTACTTCTGCATCGCTGCATACAGAGGATCAGCATTACAGCCGGGCGACTGGACAAATTTATAAAGAATTATAAAAATACTCAACAACTGTTGTTATCCTACTCAGTTATTATCCTAATGGATGAGGCAGTAGCGCAGCAGCGATCTTTTCTGCCCCATACACCGGAACATAACGCACACGTCAGCCCCAACCCGCCCTAAGCAAACCTTGTAATAACCCCGAACCGACAATTACAGGAATATCTCTCTCCAACGAACCCGAAACTAGATTGTTAGCGGAACAGAATCATTTCTAGGCGGCTGGAGGTTAAGTGGCGTCTTCACTTCATCACATCTCACCTTGGCAACAGCTTCAAAAGATATTTAATCCGCAAAATGCTCTCGACACATCTTTCCCTCCTCCGTGGTTAAATATAATAAAAAACCGTACAACAAATCTGGAAATCTTTTTAACTGTAAAAATCATTCCAATCTGAAATAATCCAATTTTACAGACATTGCACCCACCTGGAATGGAAAACCTGTCATCTGTGACCTAGAACGGCCTTTAAAGCTGAATTCTAGCTGCAAGGGTTAACACTTAGCAAGAGGACGGCAAAAATATACCGTATTTTTCGGACCATAAGATGCACCCAGTTTTTAAAGCAGGAAAAACATATTTGATATATAAAAGTGTTCACATCAATTAGGTAATTCAATGGATTTAATGAATGCAATATCAAATTCAGCCAGTAGGTGTCACTAGCAGCAGTACACACACAGCACATCACATCTTCACTGATCAGGAGGAGGGGGGCAGGAGGCTGCCCAGTCCTCTGCTCTCCCTCTTCTCTCTGGCTGCCTATGTACGTGGATGCTGCAGTGATTGCAGTTCCAACAGACACGGAGAGAGGGATAGATGACAGTTCATCTATCTCTCTCTTCATTGCTTATACCAGCAGGGCTCTGTGCTCTGTTGGCATGAGCAATTATACAGTACAGATGGTAGATCTAGCCATGGGCAGCATCTCACATCTGACAGCTCTCTGGCTAATCTTCTTGCCGGGAGAGCTAGCGGGGAGCCAAATCACATTTGGACCATAAGACGCAGGCACTTTGGGGGGGGGGGGGTGCATCTTGTGGTATGAGAAATATGGTAATATGTCATATATACTAGAGTATTAGCCGAGTTTTTCAGCACCGAAAATGTGCTGGAAAATGCCCCCACGGCTAATATTTGAGTCCGGGTCCGTTTAGGGTAGCCCCTGTAAACCTGCGTGGTTGAAACCAGTCACACCCAGCATCGCTGTAGTTATCCAAGTGACATACAGTAGTGTATACATGATGATGATAAAGTGAAGTGGTTTGCGCAGCTATTTATTGTTTTCGAGCTTAAACCTGCGGTGTCTCCCCAGCCAGCAAGCAGGGTATGAAACACAGGACCAGGCAACGGACTGCCGGGACCCTCTAGATGGTCCGGCCTAGGACGGGAGGTTGCCCCCCTATGGTTGAAAAATAGCCTCCGCTCCAAACACGTCCCATTGTTCCTATTGAGCCCCCCAGCATCTGTAAGCAGGAAGTGATCTCATCCCTAACCAGGAAGTCAGGTCATCCTGGAAAGCACACGGCCCTGAGAGATCCATCCTTGTAAACCTCCTTTAATGTCAGTATCTTGTCTTTTGTTTTGTTTTATTCCATTCAATATTATTTAACCATTTACATTTCCTTACTTTGTTGTACTAGGTTGTGCGCCTCTGTCCTTGTTCTTATTTGGGAGGAGTACACATGACCAGGGTTCCCATTGAGCAGCTTCCACTTGTCAAAGCGGGAAGCAGGACACAGACACAAGAACCCCCCGCAGCACTGTGCAGAGTAGTCCGTGTTTGTCCCCGTCCCCTTGTTTGTGTCTCCGCTGACAGGCATCGGCCGGGGTTTACAGACATGTCCGTTCCTCGTTCAATTAACCTTTTTTGAGCAGAATCGATCGATCGATCCTGCTCTAAGGAAGGCTTTTTTTTTTGTTTGATTTTACGTTTGATTGATGGTTGCGAATGCGCACAGTGATTAAACCGTGTATGCCTAGCTTTACAATTCAGATATCTTCTAAAGCTAGCCATACACAGTCGGATTCCATGGCCGATCGATCACCCATCCGATTCCGGCGATGTCAGCGGGAATCGGAGGTCCGATCGATCGGCCAATTAAGTCTGTCCGATCGCTACATACCACCTTGTCCCACGGATTCCTGGACGATTCCGTGTCCGATTGCTTACTCCACAAATGGCAACTCCCCCTGATGTGTGCAGAATCGGATCAGAAAGACCAACATGTTGGTTCTCTGTCCGATCCGATTCTGGGCCCCCGAACGATCGGACGTGATCGGACGGACAAGGTGGGCTTCACGCGATTCCGGGACGATCATTTCGCGTGCACACACCCGGAATCGATCGTCCTGGAATCCGATGGGAAACGGACCCGTGTATGGGGACCTTAAGGAAGTTAAAGATATTCTAGACATCTAGATCAAACATAAAGAAAACACTTGCCAATTTGCATCCTATGGACCAGGATAGTGATAGCCAACATTCACGGCTGTCACGATATTGGCAGCCGCTGCTGCACATGGAACAGATTTTCCACATGCCCTCCGGGCCAGGAACAGCTGTGCATGTATATGTATATGTGTATGTCATGTATTTCCTTGATGTGACTGTGGAGACCGTAGACTTTTCTGCCATCTGTATTTGGCCACAATCTCATCTTATTACAGCCGAATGTTTCTGGAACTCCAAATTGTTACCAAATACTCTAAGTCTTCATAGTAGAACAGCAGAATGTAAACTTTCACCTTCCACCCCCTTACACACCCCGCCATCATTAATGGATGTGTTGAGAAATAACAGACGCCACCTCCATAACATGGAGGTCACTAGCGCCTCCCCCATGGCCTTTTTCACCGCCAGGGAAGGGAGATAAGTGTCCTTGGGGTGAATGCTCAGAAGGTTAATCATTGTTACCAGTGATGGCCCATACTTTGTGCACTACCCTGTCATTGGGGGTAAGGATTAAAGCGGACCTACCACCAGGAATCTATGTTTTCATGAATGGCACTAGAAGTGCCAATAATAGGGAGGAATGCAGTGAAAAAACCCAAAAACCTGTAATGAGCAATTTAGCAATATAATCCGGCATTTCTTCTCACTTTCTGGTTCATGGTCTCAGCAGACATCGGCAGCACGTCACAGGAAGCTTAGATTTCACAGTGAGCTGCTTTGAAAATTCCCATAGAAGATCACTGAACGCCCCCAGTGGCCACCCGCGATATTGCACCACCATGTGTTTCATGTGTTGCCTTGCAGTGAACCAGGAAGTGAGGGAGCTGTGTGGTAATCTTGTTAAATTGCTCATTACAGGATCGTTTTTTAGTTTTTTTTACTGCATTCCTCCCTATTATTGGCACTTCTAGTGCCATTCATGAAAACATAGATTTCTGGTGGTAGGTCCGCTTTAAGTGTGGTGTTCTGTATTTCTTACAAACTTCCCATCCTACGGTGACAACCCTTACATCTCATACATAGATAAAATGCAGAAAAGAGAGTTGTCACCCTTGTGCAGAAAATGTGCTGCCGGCAGGGAAACCAGGTGAATTCATGAAAAGAAAAGCAACCCCAAAATCTAAGTACTGTCACACTGCAATATATAACAGTTCAAGGCCATTTCTTCCACTATGATGAATATGCCTGCCCATAAGGCCAAGGGGACCCATATACACATATATCCGATCAAACTGTGTCCGTGCCGGGATCGGGCACAACCGCCGTCTCTCTGTGTGCTGGCGGCTCTTCCGGCCCCGTGTCTTCGGCGTCATCTGACAGGTTGGCGCCATAGTCCTCCATGTTAATGGAGGGGGCGCTGCTCTCCTCTCCACACACCCCCGGCGTTTATTTGACGTCGGAGGTGGGTAGAGGGCTGGGCGGAGCGCCGGCAAGCACGGCGGAGTACAGTGTACTCCACCGCGATTGCGGGTAAAACGGCTTTTCGTGCCATAAAAAATGGCGCGAAAAGCTCAAACCGCCCAGAGGGTTAAAGTCCCCTCCCTTTTATTTAATTCCTGCCTAACTTAGGAGGGAGAGGGAGTTACTCTTCCTAGTAATGTTCCACCCTGCACAGCATCTGCACAAGCGGGATGGGAACGTAGGAGTAGTGATGAGCGACTAGGCAATATTCGAATTCGCGTAATTTCGCGAATATCCGCCATAATATTCGATTCCATATTTGTAATCTCAAATATCCGCACTTACGACATGAATTGCGATCTAAAAATCGCAATTGCGATCAAATATGCGCAATGCATGCAAGTCAACGGAGCTCGGATATTCGACTGGGAGAATATCCGCAATTTCCGTAAAAAAAAAAAAAAATCGCATTGCGATGATATAATCGCGATCCTATTCATTGCAATGGATCGCGATTATAAAAGCGCAATAAAATCGCGAAAAATCGCGATCGCGTCGGATATCCGATGATATATTCGCGAATATTCGCCAAATGGCAATATAGCGATATTCAAGCTAAATATTCGAAAATCGAATATTCGAGCTCAACACTACTTAGGAGGGAGAGTAATGCCCCCTACCTTCGCCCAATTTCAAAATTCCAGGAACAATCTCTGACTTTCCCGGCAAAAACACGAGGGTTGACAGGTATGCACCGAACAGTACAAATCACTGGAACGGCAGCTGGCTGCACGAATATACCGGTAACTTACTGAGCCCAGCAAGCTGTGAGGAGAGTGTGACTTCAGAAACCTGGACAACAGCAGGAGAGGTCTCTATGTCGATAAGAGAAGGCGAGGCGCGTTGGTTATTCGGCACCTTGAAAGAGAAAACAAATTGCAGGCGTTAGTGTGAAAATCCTCATTACCGCTGTCCAACCCATCAATTCATCTTTATTTAAAGGCGTTTCAGGATTTTCAGTGATTCGGGTTATGAGGTCAGCAAGGAACGAGAAGCTATTAAATAGAGGTGAAGATCCTAAACTAAAGCAGGGAAACACATGGCTCGATATTGGAGCCATTCGAGGTTCCCTGCAGCAGTGCGATGAGGGAGGAGCTGGAGACACAGCACAGCCGATGCTTTGCAACTTTGCATGGAGACCCCGCATTCTTCATTCAAAGCAATAGACATCGACCGTGGTTTATGGTCATGTCCGATATCTCTGTTTTCGTGCGTGATTGATTGGTCCCGCTCGAAAACTCGGATGGCCACATATCTACACGTGTGTCTCTCCAGCTTTAAACCATGTGTAGATTATGAACATTTCAGGGTGAGATATAATATGAATTACATAGAGAGACATAGCCTGTATATACTCGAATATAAACCAATCATACAGCGTCTTATATTAATGTTTGCTCCCAAAGATGTCCTACGTCTTATTTTCGTGGGATGTCTTATTTTTCCATGAAAAAGAATGCGGCACTGGGGTATCAGGGTGGGGGGGGGGGATCACCTAAAACGACACAGGGGGATCAGAGGGGGGAATCAAAATAGCACAGGAGACTCAGAGGAGGGATTACAATTTTAGTAACCCCTTCTGATCCTCCTGTGACATTTTGATTGCCCCCTCTGATCCCCCTGTGCAGAGGTACAGTACCGTATCTTCGGGGGTGCCCTAAGGCCCCTATACACATAGCGAGCCGTGGCCATTTTTTCGGCCAGAGAACGGACATGTCCGTAAATCTCTGACTGATGCAGTTAGTTTGAATGGGGACCGTGATGTGATCATCACGCTGCACTCCATCACTCGTCTGTTGGCCCCCGCTCAATACGTGTGTGGGGGGGCCTTTATATTTCAGCATGAGGCAAAAATGTAAGCGTGCCTTGTTTTCAGGGGATGCCTTGTTTTCGGGGAAACAGGGTAGTAATATGTGTTTGGCCAAAAACATCGGTAATCACACAACTAATCACACCAGTTACTTCCCACCCTGCTTATGGGTGACAGTGCGGCTGCTTGTTAGCAGCAGCTCTGATGCTTTCAGGAAATTTGGCGACCTCTGCGAAATGGTCATTCGAGCCCTGAGGTGGTCCCGACCCACAGGTTGAAAACCGCTGATCTAGAGTCATTTATACATTTCTAAATAATTTTTATCCTTCATAGTGATGTGGCAGAGACGGAGGGAGGTATTCTCCCCCATCCTCACGCCTATACAGAAGTAAGATAATCACAGCACTCCGACATCCTGGTCGTATTAAAATTCCAGGTTAACATTCACTCTGAGCAGAGGAAAGGGCGGATCAATACGAAATGGAAGGTTTGCGTGATTCCTCATGGATTTTTTGCAGATGACAACCTCGAAGAACAATTTATTTTAGATAAACATAAGGGGAAAAAATCACCAACTGATATCAATGTGAATTTTCTATGGTTTTGTTCAGCAAAATATAGAATACGACCATTACCGACATGCAGAGGCGCGATATTCAATATATTGAGGTTTTACAGGGTGACATTTTGATGGATTTGGACAGTAATTGGATGCTGCGTGAGACACAGGAGTGTCTATGCCGGAGATGGATACTGCGTTAACCAAATGCACTTGCATCACATTGTTTGGGCAGATCTCAGGTTCTTTCAGCAGAACTTATTTATTTTTATTTTTTTTAAAGTATCTTGCCCAAATATTTGAAACTCTGTGTATGAAATATATTCATTTAAAATACAGCCAAGGAGCAAAAATTATTACTGTATTTTTTGGACCATAAGACACACTTTTTCACCCTCAAAATCGGGGGGAAATTGTGCCTGCGTCTTATGGTCCGATTGCCCGCCTTGGCTTCCCGGTCAGATTAAAGGCCAAAGCTAGATCCCTCATCTGTGCTGTATTGTTTCTACCAGCAGAGCCCTGCTGATAGAAGCAGTACAGCAGAGAGACATACATGGAAGCGGCCAGCCAGCAGCTTCCATGTATGTCTTCCTGTCGGCTAGGATCACCGTGCAGCTCACCTGGCAAGAAAGGAGAGAAAAGTGCAGCATCCACCGCACCCAGCTCCCCTTCTGTCTGAAGTGTGCTCTCTAGTGACACCATTGTTGTGGCTGAAATTGGGTA
>CM070037.1:116577400-116593209 GCA_036250615.1 Ptychadena robeensis | reverse complement strand
TGGAACTCTCTCTTTACCAATTAGATTTTTTCCTTCATTTATCATGTAAAAACCCTCCCCCCTACCCTTTAGTCTGGCCATCTTCTCATTCCTCTCCTCCTATGTCGTAACATGTACCGGTGTGTTATCTTGTGTTGTATCTCAGCTCTAATTTAATGTACAGCACTGCAGTGCTGAAAAGGGCAACTCCGGGGGCTAAACAGGGATTGGGGTAAAACCACTACACTACATTGTGTTCAAATCTCTTTAGGAAGCTATATACACACACACACACAAACTACACAATTGAGTCATGTATCGAGCAATTGACGCTGGATGAATTTCTTTTTCAGTTCAGTAGTCATGGTCCATCATCACAGAAACGTTTATTACCTGAGCTTCGGAGGCTCTTCCAGACTGTCCAGAAAACATCCTCTCAAACCTGAAAATACAATCATTCAAATAATATAAATACAATATATATAACATTGCTTTCAACACAGATATATAAGAGGCGCTAAAGCTGGGCATACACGGCTTGTTTACTTAATAGATGGAGCACAATCGAGCGTTGTGCGTGTTCACAGAGCTAGATTGTGCTCGAGTCATCCAGCCTTCCTTTGGGCGGGATTGATCAATCCTGCTCAAAGAAGCTTGGACGAACAGGGTTCCAACCCCTGTTCGATTTCCATTACTTTGGACGGTGACAGAGGGTGGTCCCCTGGATGGGCTAGCAGCTGCAGAAGTGCTGCGGCTCAATATCGAGCCAGCTCGTCCGCAGCGTGGTGACATTATCGCGCGGTGGCCGGGCTTCCACGATCATAAGTTGTGGAGTGTTCCATTTGCATTTCTGTTAAATTCCTTCTCCTGTAACAATTAATAAACGAGCACCAGTAATAGAAACCGGCCACTAGGTGGCAGTGTGGTGCTGTTTGTTTACATTACATCAGCTGGTGTCGTTGCTTCACAGAGGCTGCTGGTGCCGGCGATTCAGCAACCTGCATCCCGGGACAGGAAAGTAGACCCTGACTCGAGACTTTTAACTTAATTAATGCAAACACATGCATGTGCTACAGCTAAATGTATTTCTTTAGAATTTTCCACAACTCTTCTCTAGATCTCCAGCAATTTCAGCGATGACATCATGATGATACCTCTGTTTCCAATAAGAGAAGACAGATGTGGAGGTGGTAGATTCGCTTTAAATAGCTCAACACCAATAGAAAAGTGTAAGATTGCCTCCTGTGGAGAAGTCTGTATGTCTTCACAGAGAAGAGAGAAATTATTATTAGATTTTATATATATATATATATATATATATATATATATACCGTATTGTTCGGACTATAAGACGCACCGGACCATAAGACGCACACACTTTTTAGGGCAGGAAATCCAGAAAAAAAAAGATTTATTAAGTTTTCACATCAATTGGGTTAATGCAATATTCAATTCAGCCAGCAGGTGTCACTAGCAGCAGTACACTCTGAAGCGTCTTCACACTGATCACACTGAACACTCGGGAGGAGGAGGAGGGAGGGGGCAGAAATCTGCAGCTTTCTCCCTCCTCTGCTCTAAACAGCTGTGAAGATCAGCTGTGATTGTGTCCGTGGGAACTGCCGAGTTATTGCGGGCAGCCAAGACGTGACCTCCAGCGGCCGAGTGGCCACGGGGGTCGCACATTTGGACTATAAGACGCAGGCACTTTTTGCCAGCAATTTTGGGTGAAAAAGTGCGTCTTAGGGTCCGAAAAATACGGTATATATATATATATATATATATTGCCCTGTAACCCAATATTTCATTCGGGTACCTATGGTTCGCTAGCCAGATGGGGCTCTTTTTGGCTGGCTGTGCTCTTGGCTGCATCTGTCTCGCTGCCAGTTCTGGGAAAGTCACGCCAAATCCCAATTTCAACAAATCCCGGATGTTTCCCGATTCTTGAAATGGGGCAAATTTAGCAGAGAGAGGGTGTTAAGGCCCCTATACACGTAGCGAGCCACGGACGATTTCTCTGCCGACCAATGTGTGTGCGCATTCACGGCCGTCTGCAAACCAGCCACGGGTGCCCTCATGGGTCGACAGATCCCCGTTGTCCCAAAGCTCGGTAGGCCAGAGAACGGACATGTGGCTGGTGCCCTTAGTGGTGACCAGCATCCCCGTTCAAACTAATGGCCAGCACACAAAGAGTGCCCGCCACTACTTTGAGTGACGGGGTGCAGCGTGATGACGTCGGCCCCCACTCGCTTGCTGTGTGGGGGCCTTTACTCTCCCTCACATTATCAGTGCAAGCGGGGTGGGACATTAGCAGGGGGAGCAATGCCCCTCCCCTTGGTAGATCAGCCTAGAACTAAATCCGATACCGGCAGTTACATCAGTGACGTCACTTTCGCCATTTGAAACGTGGAAGAAACAAATTTCAAATAAAGGACGTCAGTGACGTCACTTCCGACTCTAGCGGAATTGAATTTTAAAATCTATGGTGTTTACCCTTGGTCCCCATACACCTTTAGATTTCTCTGTCAGATTTCCTTTAGATCTTTTTTTGTTTTACCAAAACCATGTGAGGGACTTTCTAAACCATCAAGTCTACCTGTGTTCAATCGCAGAGGACCCGGCACTACATAGTTGTTGGTAGATCTAAAGGATATCTGACAGAGAGATCTAAAGGTGTATGGCCAGCTTTAGTCAGTAATCTCGGATATCCAACATTTACCTCTCATGTCGCAGGAAGACATTGTTAAGATTGTCGTTTACAATAAGCAGCTCTTCAATCAGCTGTTCATTGGTCACCCGAGGTATAAGTTCCAGGATCCTTTGCTGCATGGATCGGCACGTACGGTTTAATTCCTAACAAATGAGGAGAGAACATTACAGGGCTGAGCAGACAAAAAGTTACACAACACAGAACAGCATGCAACCTGAACACAGCAACAGAACATGTGAAATGTAGAACACAACCTCTGAGAGTATCGTATATCTGTTGGCTGTGTGCTTAGGGTCGCAGTTCTGCTGAAAGATGAATTATCTCCCCGGTCTGAGTACAAGAGTGCTCTGGGCAGGTTTTAGTTCAGGATGTCTCTGTACATTGCTGCAATCATCTTTCCCTTTATCCTGATCATCCCAGTTCCTGCCACTGAAACACATCTTCCCACAGCATGATGCTGCCACCACCCTGCTTCACTGTAGGGATGGTATTGGCCTGGTGGAGAGCGGTGCCTGGTTTCCTGTTCTCATGGTCCGAGAGTCCTTCATGAACAACTCCAGGCGTCTGCCTTGTGCCTTTTACTAAGGGGTGGCTTCTGTCTGGCCACTCCACCATACAGGCCTGATTAGCTGTTGCTACAGAGATGGTTGTCCTTCTTAAAGGTTCTTCTTTCTCCAGAGGACCTCTGAAGCTCTGACAGAGTGACCATTGGGTTCTTGGTCACCTCCCTGACTTAGGTCCTTCTCCCCTGATCGCTCAGTTTAGATGGCCGGCTAGCTCTAGGAAGAGTCCTGGTGGTTTTGAACTTCTTCCACTAACGGATGATGGAGACCACTGTGTTCATTGGGATCTTTCACCTTCTGAGCGTCTAGCCCGAGTTAACTCGGGCTGAGTTTCATGCATCATGAAACTCAGCCCCAGTTAACTAGAGCCGCGCTCAGGGTCTCGCCGTCTTCCTACGGCGGTCGGGAGCACCGGCATGTATGCCGATGCTTCCGGGTCCGCCCCGATCGCGTCACCAGTGACGCGAAGGGGGCGGGGGTAGGCGGCGCCATAGACCTCCGTCAAACTGGAGGGGCGTCGCTGTTCATCAGCATAAGCCCGGCGTCTCCAGTGACGCCGGGCTTATGTTAATGACCTCCAGCTGAGCAGGAAATCATGGCGGAGCATATTGAGCTCCGCTGCGATTGCCCGTGGCACAGTTATAAAAAAACCGTGCCACGTGGCAAACGCTCAGAGGGTTAAAGCAGCAGAACTTTTTCTGTAACCTTCTTCAGATTTGTGCCTCTAAACAATCCTGACTTGGAGGTCTACAGACAATTCCTTTGACTTAATGCTTGGTTTGTGCTCTGACATATACTGTTAACTGTGGCACCGTATATAGACAGACGTGCGCCTTTCCAAATCATGTCCAATCAACTGCATTTAACACAGATGGGCTTCAATTATCTGCAGAAACATCTCAAGGATGATCAGGAGAAACATGATGCACATGAGCTGAATTTCGAGCTTCATGGTGAAAGCTGTGGATACTTTTGTACATGCTATCTCAATAACAAACAGTGACTTACCTGCAGCAATTCCAGATCAGACTGCTTTGCTTTTTGTGGAACCAATTCAGCCAACATCTCAGACATGACTTTCACATTCCCATTTACTACATCGAGCTCCCTGCGCAGCTTTGCTATCTGCCACATACAAAACAAGAAGCAAAAGTTCAAAATCAGCAAAAACAAAAAAAAAAGGTCAAATCTAAGCCACACAGTTAAAATGCTGGGAACATTTAGGGCTTGTTTCCACTAGAGTGATCGCCCGCAATCACCTGCGATTTTAACCGAGGACAATCACTCCCATTAATTTAAATGGGGTAAACTCCACAGCCGCGAATAGCCACCATCGGGCACGGACGTGGTGCGGCCCACGATCTGAATTGCGGCTGTGGACAGTCAGGCAGGAATTGGTGCGGGTGGGACAGGACATCTTAACATCCCCACCCACACACACTTCCTGACTGCAGGTCCGAGCCGGCTGCACTTAATTGTGGTGCGGTGTCCGCGGGAGCTAGCACCCAGTGATCCCCTGCGCACACCAAGCCGCGCTTCAAACTGCGGGCAAAGGCTCAAGTGGAAACATAGCCTTAAACAGTATTAACGGATAGAACTGTGAGGTAGCAAAGACCCTTCTCATGTTAAATTTTTTAAATATTGTGAAAGTTCACACACCCAGCGTTCCTCTAATCGAGGGGTCTGCAACCTGTGGCTCTTTGGCCTCCTTGTTGAGGCTCCCTTGCTGCCAAAAAGCCCTCTTTCCTTCCACCAGTGCAGACATGCTGGATGGAGCGAAGATGGCAGACTGAATCCTCTTCTCCCCCCGATGCTGGAGTGAACAGCGGCCACTGCAGGGGAGAAACTTGCTCCTACCTTCGCCCCAGGACACAAATGTTGGTAAAAGAGAAGAGCACCAAGGAGAGAGGGACCAGAGAGACCAGACCCAAGCCTTAGGACACCGGCAAGCTACATAGCAGCACTGAGGGTAGGCTCCTAAAGGGTGAGAATTTCTGTGTCTAAAGGTAGCCATATGCGATTTGATATTTTCTTTCGATCGACCCAAACAAAATTGCTCTGTTTACGCCGATCAAACGGGAACCAATTCCTGCTCACCTGGTACGATCAACCAAAAGTGATCGATATCGGACAGATAATCGATCAAAAAGTAATTGGACATGTTGGTAAATTTTAGTCGATCCTTTACAAGGCGTTTTGTACTTTACAGGCGTCCTCTAGTGGCAGAAAGCGGTAATGCCACTTTAAAGTAAAGGAATCGATCGGTTGTGAATAGATAACATTGTGTGGCGGTACAATCGATCAATTTATTTTTTATTGTATGATATATAATATGATCACATCGACCATTGAATTGCAAAAAAATCCACCCATCTATAGCTACTCTCTTTAAGTCAAATCTGCCCTGTAGACCTATAGAACTATATCTACACTGGATATTATTATCATCATTTATTTATATAGCGCCAACATATTACGCAGCGCTGTACAATACGTAAATGAATCAGTGGCTGATGTACATTTACACTAAATCCCTTATACAGAGGTAAGCCGATTAGTTGCGGTTTCGCCGTGCGTGCTGGTTTTATAAAACTCAATAGTTCTTCAAAGTAGATATAAAAGAAATACTGAGAAAGCTTTTACAGAAGAAGCCCATTACCCAGATTACACTCGTTCTATTTGTAAGGGCCCATATACACCTTTAGATTTCTCTGTCAGATTTCCTTTAGATCTCCTTTTGTTTTACCAAAACCATGTAATATGAGGGACTTTCTAAACCATCAAGTCTACCTGTGTTCAATCACAGAGGACCCAACACTACATAGTTGTTGGTAGATCTAAAGGATATCTGACAGAGAGATCTAAAGGTGCATGACCAGCTTCAATTGCACATATAAATTACATTAATTACAGTCCTGCTTTTAGGCTGTTGCTAATTAAAATTGATGAGTGGGTTATTATACATAATTTATAGAGGACACCGCAGTAGTAATTACTTCTACATTAAAGAAATCAATGTGCAGATCTGAAAGTGACGAAATGTCTAATATATAATTACTATCAGGGTCGTTTCTCCCTTTATGGCGAATATGTGTGCGACGGGGTCCCGGGGCCCTATGCATGCATATTTGCCATAGCAGCAGAAACCATCCTTCCTCCCCATGCAGATCTGAGCAGCGGGGTGAGGCGGGGGGTGGTTTGGTGTCCTGTGCTGGAGGGGTGACGGGATGAGGTGGGGGGGGGGGGGGGGGGGGGGGGGGGGGGGGGGGGGTTTGGTGTCATGTGCTGGAGGGGGAAGGAAAAGAAGAGGACGGAGGAGCGGCTGTTTTTTTTTTCTTCTCCTTACCCACCCGCTGGTTGGCAGCTCCATCAATAGCACTAGCCCCCCCGTCCCCTCATTAGTCAATGTGGGGCCCTTAGCAAGAACCTGCATAGGGCCCCTAAAAGGATAGAAACTGCACTGATAACATGAATGTTTGTTATAAAGCCATGCACAGATTGTTCAGATTCATCCAAACAAAAAAGTTAAATGTACCTGATCTGGTGTTGGAGCGACAGCTCCATCTGGGGGGCCTCCGGCTGGACTGAAAAGAGGTGGGGGCGCAGAGAGATTAACTGAACCCCCTCTTTGTAAAGTTTCTGAGGGGGGACAATCCGGTCGCATCGCTGGTTCAGGCTTAGCCATACTCTGTGGTAATGTTAAAACATAAGGTAAATAGAGGTTATAGATACAAATACCAACAACCTATAACAATGTACAAATTTCATTTCACAGTTACTATATGTTCCAAAAAAGCTTTGGTGAATTTTAAACGTATTACCGTATTTTGCGGAACATTAGCGCAGGAAAACCAGAAAAAAATATTTGAAGTGTTCAAGTCAATAGGAGAAAAAAATCTCCCTGCAATACCAACTTCAGTCACAAGATGAGACTAGTGGCACTTCACAGCACACACATCGGGGGAAGAGGGGGAGGGCGCGGGGGAAGCCGCTTGTATGTCTCCCCTCTGCCTGTATGAAAGCTGCATTCACGTTGCAGCTTTCACATAGCCTAAAGATAGATGAGTGAGATGCCGACTGCAAGCGCTTTCATCTATCTCTCTCTGATCTTAATTTCTGAGGGAGGAAAGTGTGTCTTATGGTCTGAAAAATATTGTATATCGTATAAGGATCTATCTATATTTTTATACTTACAGCACAGAGCGAGTTCAATGGTACATATATATATATATATATATATATATATATATATATATACATATACACACACACACACACACTGATACACACACATTATACACCCGACTAGTTGTCTCTCAGTGTGGACGCCAGCCAGTGCGCACACAGAGAGAGAAGTGCCGTAGGCTTAGTGTACACTGCTTCTTTTTACCCATGGAGGACACGGTGATGAATGGGACAGTGTCCATTACACGGCCCATGTGGTGCTACAGGAGACACTGAAGATCAGTGAATCCTTGGAGAAAAAGCTCTGCATCCCCGGAGGCTGGAATTTTCTGCATTGCCCTCAGCCAAGCCAAAGGTCACTGCCAAGAGGAAGTTATTATCACCCATTCTCTGCTAGACTGAGCAACGTATGGAGAGACACATTTTACAATCTGGCACTAACAACTTACCCATGAAGACCTATTTAAATATGGGAGAAGAGAGGAGTCTGTGTCACATTTTTTTACAACAACAACAATGCAGAATGTAAAAACCTGCTATCTAAATAACATTAAAAGGTGCCCATATACGCATAGATATGCGCTAGATCAATGGTCATGGCCATCTATCCAGCTCAAAAACAGGGTTATCGCCTTAAATGACCTTAAATTATGGTCGATGTCCATTGCTTCAGCATAAGCTGAGCTGGATGACAGAGCAGTGCTGCGCTTCCAGCTCCTTCGATATTGGGATAACGTCATTGCGCTGAGCTGGCAAGCTGATCTGTCTCACAGGCATTGACCCGTGTATGGCAGCCCTAACTCACTCAGCCATTACTGCTGTGAGCTCAGTTGCTGTGAATATATAATACAACTCCTCCCATGTAATATCTAGGTGAATGGAGGCTATATTGATAACATGACTTGTGTATTTTCCTTAACATTCTTAACATGCAAAAAAAAATTAGACACAGACTCCTCCCACATGTGAATAGGTGCTCATGGGTAAGTTGTTAGTGTCAGATTGTAAAATGCGTCTCTCTATAAGTTTATCAGTCTTGTCGAGAATGGGTACTGCTGGTACAAGTGTCTGATGGGCATTCTATGTAATTGGATGGATTTGTATCTGATGGTTCTATGGAGGATGTGCACAGGGATAAGGAAAGGAATCGATCGGTTTTGAATCGATCAATGTTACACGGACAGTCGATATTCAAATTGCCCAACCCGATTCGAAGATCCATTGAGGAAAGGTTAATGTGTGTATGGAATAGTAAAAATAGTATTCAGAAGAATCATTTATACACAGATCACCTTACCGGCTGAGGTGTGTGAATAGGAGACAGAGTATCTAAATCGGTCATTGGAAACTCTAGTCCCTTTCTCCTGAGGTCCTCGTACACGCTGACCACTCCTGTGAGGTCCGGAGAGCTGCGGAAGGCATCTGCCCACGCCTGTGCCAAAAAGGAACAAGAAACGTAAACATATGAACAAAATTAAGACAACAAAGCAAAATACTCCCCTAATACCTAATTTACCACTCGGTATGTGTGTGGGGGCCTTTAAAATTCATTTGGGGATATGTTTTATATCAGCACCTGATTTTTCGGCTTATCTAAGCATGTATGGGGGGCTTTAAGGTGGGACCTCAATTTCACTTGCTTTAATAGGCACCAGATGTCTAAATTCTTAGGGTCCTTTCACACTATATGCCATGGCTGTGGTGCCGTCTTTTTGCCGGTAATGGGTGCTCCAACCCTATTGTATCCCTTAATTGTGTACGTTACCGGCGAAAATCCCACATGCTTTTCCCATACAAGTGTATGGAGGACTGTGTGCAGCAGTGAGCTTACGCTAACGCGATACCGCATCCGCAGCATGGCTAGTGTGAAAGGGCCCCGACACTGGCACTGTACTGTAGGCAACGCTAGTTCCCTGTCCAGTCATGGAAACTTACCAAATGTACAATAAGAACAATGCAGATACATTATATGAGTATTCCGTTTTGCTAACATCAAAATCCCTAAGGCCATTTTTACACTAGCAGCTGTGTTGTTGTATGCATAAAGCAATGCTCATAAGTGTTGGTATGGTACGGAAACCTGTAGTGCCATGCGGTAAGAGGGTCCTTTAAACTTGAAACTGGTTTCCGTAATGGCTGGAAAAGGCAGAAATATAAATTGCTGCTGCCCTCAAGTGGCAACTACAAACATATACAGATGATAGAAAAAGTTTAAAAACACTTGCACGACGTCTGCAAAACTGTAGGGCGTAAAAGGTAACCCGCGACATTAGGCATTACAGTAAATGCAAATGTGGGTCGGTGTGAGAGGTATACAAGTTTCCTATGTAAACCTATGCATCTTACGTTAACGCTAGCCGTGCTTTGATACTGTCCCGCACTGCAGCTGGTAGTGTAAAAGAGCCCTCAAACATCTTCAGAAGAATAGCATAGGAGAGGGAAACCCTTATCCACATCTAACCTCCTGGACTGAAAAAAACAAAAACAAAAAACACACCACAGGCGATCGTGGTGGATAACAATAAAATCCGCTGCGATTTTCTGCGCTCCTTGGGCCCCAAACACATCACCAGCTTCACCGCTGTGCTGTAAAAAAAGCAACGCCACCTGCATTACATGGAGGTCAATGGCGCCGTCTACCCCCAGCCCCTCCCGTGTCATATATGATGTCATCAGGACGGACTCTGAAAGACCAGCGATGCAGGGAATTGCTGGGGATTTCAGTGGACAGGTGAGTATGCCCGCAGTTAGCTCGTGTGAGTTTTATAAGCAAACAGATTCACCCCAAGTTAACTCGGGGTAAACACTCCAGAGGCTAATCTCTTTAGCTCTAGCTCCGGTGGTCGCACCTTGGCTTCCCGCCAGCTCTCCCGGCACAAAGATCAGCCGGGGAGCTGAAGGAGCTGTCAGTTGAGAGATGCCGGCTGGTGTCCGGCTCTCCCATCTGTACTGTATAATTGCAATATGTCAGCAGAGCTTTGCTGGCATAGGCTATGGAGAGATGAACTGCCATCTTTCCCTCTTTCAGTGTTAGTGGGAACTGCAATAACTCTGGTAGTTCCTACGGACACAGTAACAGCTGATCAGAGGAGAGGGAGAAGACTGCAGATTTCTGCCCCCCCCCCCCTCCTCCTGCCGATCAGTGTGAAGTAGGACGCTGGGCTGAGAATGTTCTGCTGCTAGTGACACCTGCTGGCTGAATTGAATATTGCATTCATTGCATTAACCCAATTGATGTGAAAACTCATTAAATCTTTTTTTTCTGGTTTTCCTGGCCTAAAAGCTGTGTGTGCCTTATGGTCCGATGCGTCTTATAGTCCGAAAAATACGGTAACTCTAAAATCAGGTTACAGTGTTGCTGGTCAGGCCCTTCTGTCAAATCTAAAAAAAACATTATGGCCCTCAAAAAGTTTGCCCAACCCTGATCTATGGTGTAACCACAATTCTGTATTAACCTCCCTAGCGCTCTTGTGAGGTCCAGATTTCTTTAGCAGTAAAAAAAAAAAA
The DNA here is from genome assembly GCA_036250615.1 of Ptychadena robeensis. Taxonomy (NCBI): domain Eukaryota; kingdom Metazoa; phylum Chordata; class Amphibia; order Anura; family Ptychadenidae; genus Ptychadena; species Ptychadena robeensis. The sequence goes on along the minus strand of CM070037.1, from coordinate 116,582,268 downwards.
AAATAATCTTATAGTGCGGTTTTGGAAAAGACTTAAAAAAAATAAAAAAATAAAGAATTGGAACCTACAGCCAAATACCACACGTCAGTAAAGCAGGGTACAGACCTGCAGATATGGGCCAGATAAATGGCCGTTTCGAGCATCGTGCACGCTCACGGCCATCTATCTGGCTCAAATAATATGTGCCCATCGCTGTTTTCGAGCCTGACCAATCAATCCCGCTCGAAAACAGCCATATCGGACATGACCGTAAATACGGCCGATGTCCGATGCTTTGCATAGAGACCACTGGTCTCCAGTCAAAGCATCGGCTGAGCTGGGGAGAGCAGAGCCGTCTCCCCCCAGCTCAGCCGATCGGACAGCAGCGTGATGACATCATAACCCTGCTGCAGGGAACATCGGACGGCTCCAATATCAAGTCGCCTGTACCCTGCTTAAGAGGTGAACTGCGTTATACTTCAAGAAGGGTTTGAGAATTTGTACTACACGAGGAAAGGTTAGAGCCAGTCGAGGTAAACCAGCAATTTTAACTTCACCAAAACCAAAAGAGCCATTTCCTTAATTGGACGGATAGCACAGACGGCTTAATTGCTTAATTTCTTGTTGAAAGCATTGAAAGTGTCGCTGAAGCACTGACCGAATGTAGAGACAAAATGTAAATTATGAGAGAAGATTAAATTACCTGCTAATGATGATGTAGTAATTTAGTGGACCAGGCCGAGCCTCTGCCGCCATTTGATTAATTAATGCATGAATACATACTGCATGCTAATTACTTCATAAAAATAGCCAGCCCAAACAGCTATCTCCAATGTAAATGTAAAAGCTCTCATGGCGAGCCATGAAACATTTCATAATCAGTTGAAGTTAGCTGCTCTGTGTACCGATCTGATCACTCTCTGCTCTCCCCCCTACCTTCTTCAAAGTTTTGATAGATGACACTTAGAATGGAACAGAGAGGAGAAACACTGGCTTTAAGCTTTCAGCAGACACTGACTGTGTGTCTCTCTGCTCTGATCCCAACCTACTGCCCCTCTCTTCCTACTCTTAAGTTTTGATAGATGACACTTAAAACGGCACACAGAGGAGTGAAATCAACAGAGGGGAGAAGAACGCCACGGGTGTGGTGAAGACAGAAGAGGAGAGAGGCGGGGATATCTCCTTACAGGTATGGATTTTTCATCTTTTTTCCCCAGATTGTCCCAAATAATAGAGGGCTTGTCAGCAAGGCACTTAAGAATCAAATAAACAGAAGGGAGAAGAACACCACAGGTGTGGTAAAGACAGACGAGAAGAGGAGAGGGGATACCTCCTTACAGGTAACGATTTTTCATCTTCTTTTCCCCAGATTGTCCCATATAATAGGGGTTGTTAGCAAGGCATTTGGGAGTGAAATAAACAGAAGGGAGAAGAACGCAGCAGATGTGGTGAAGACCGAAGAGGAGAGAGGCGAGGCAATCTCTTTACAGGTAAGGATTTTTTATCTTTTTCCCCTCCAGATTGTCCCAAATAATAAGGGTTTAGTCAGCGAGGCACTAGAACGTGAAATAAACAGAAGGGAAGAGAATGCCACGGGTGTGGTAAAGACAGAAGAGAAGAGAGGAGGGGATATCTCTTTACAGGTAAGGATTTTTTATCTTTTTTTCCCCCCAGACTGTCCCAAATAATAGGCGTTTAGTCAGCGAGGCACTAGGGAGTGAAATAAACAGAAGGGAGAAGAACACCACGGGTATGGTGAAGACAGAAGAGGAGAGAGGCGGGGCTATCTCCTTACAGGTAAGGATTTTTCATCTCTTTTTCCCCAGATTGTCCCAAATAATAGGAGTTTTGTCAGCGAGGCCATCGGAGTGAAATAAACAGAGGGGAAGAGAATGCCATGGGTGTGGTGAAGACAGAAGAGGAGAGAGGCTGGTCTATATTTTTTCCCCAGATTGGCCCAAATAATAGGGGGTTTGTCAGAAAGGCACTTAGGAACTTGGGAGTTAAATAAACAGAAGGGAGAAGAACGGTTGTGGTGAAGACAGAAGAGGAGAGAGGCGGGGCTATTTTTTCATCTTTTTCTTACCCAGATTGTCAGCGAGGCACACAAAGTACATCAGGTCGAGTTTAGATTCGCTATCTCACTACTAGAAAGAGCGTCTACGTGTCCACAAACAAAAGTATAACCAGTTTGATTTAACGTCATGGTTTACCTGGATCAGATTGAGCACTTTGTCGTGGACTATGGCTGGGGGGTTGTTTTTGGGAAGGATGGTTTTCACGAGCACCCCCTCAACGAACTCCTGGCTGGCGACCAAAACGTGAAACCGGTGGCCACAGTTCTTCACACATGACTCAAGAGCCTGACGGAGAGAACATCGGAATAAACAACTTTCATAAAAAATGTATAGAATTTTAAATATAAAAACATGTTATGATCCAACTAAAAGTATAAATTAATGATTAGAATCACAGGCAATATTCAAATTGATGACATTTCTCAAATTACCGTATTTTTCGGACCATAAGACGCACCTTTTCACCCCCAAAATTGGGGGCAAAAAGTGCCTGCGTCTTATGGTCCGAATGCGCGACCCCCGCGGCCACCGGTGGTCGCACCTTGGCATCCCGCCAGCTCTCCCGGCACGGAGACTAGCCGGAGGAGCTGTCAGTTGAGAGATGTCGGCTCTCCCATCTGAACTGTGTAATTGCCTATGCCAGCCCTGAACTGGCATAGGCAATTAGGAGAGAAGTATAGATGAACTTGCATCTACACCTATCTCTGTGTCCGTGGAAACAGCAATCACTCTGCTGCCCCACGGACACAGAATCAGAAACATCTGGAGAGAAGAGCAGCCCAGCTGTCCCCCCCCCCCCCCCCCCCCCCCCCCCCCCCCCCCCCCCCCCCCCCCCCCCCCCCCCCCCCCCCCCCCCCCCACTCCCTTCTGCCTGCTGCTGATCAGTGTGAAGTTCTGAGGAGAGTGTACTGCTGTTAGTGACACCTGCTGGTGGAATTGAATATTGAATCCATTAAATTCATTGCATTAACCCAATTGATATGAAAACGTATTAAATCTTTTTTTTCTGGTTTTCCTGCCCTAACAACTGGGTGCGTCTTATGGTCCGGTGCATCTTATAGTCCGAAAAATACGGTATTCTCCAAATATTGAAAGTAAATTCGCAAATTTGAGATCCCCTTCCATTCGATCTGCATTTGTAATGCAAAAGAAATGTGTGTTGTCACGGCGACATCTAGTGGCAGAATGTAAAATGGCAGCTGCAAGTGTAATCAATGAGACAACACTCATAGAAGTCATTGATTGTGAAAATCAGCACTTGTACATGCGCATATTGTGAACGCAATGCATGTTACTTTCCACAGAAAATCGGGCTGACGTCACATCCGGTTAGCACAACCAGGAACTATGCGTTCCAGGTGCCGGATGTGACGTCACTGACGTCACATCTGGGTTTTCCGATTCAAATTCCCACCTACAGGCGGGGAATTTGAATCCGTCCGCGAACGGACGGACACGGCCGAAGTTCGGCCATCACTAATAAGCACACTTCATATTTCCATACCTTTAAAGCGGACCTACCACATGGGAGGTCGATTGCTGACATCCTTAATAGTAAAAAATCTGACAGCAGGAGGGGAGCTTGTTAACAGTGCTCCCCTCCCACTGCCTTACGTCGCGCCTAGGCAACCGAAGTGTTGTCTGGGACATCTCTCCCAGGCAGGAAATCGTCAGCAGCTGACCACCCCCCCCCCTCCACACCCCCCTCACGAGTCTCTGCAGCTCCGACAGAGAAGAGACAGGAGGAGGTGGAGGGCAGAAGTGGCTGCAGGTCTCCAGCAGCCAAGATGCCAGCATGAGAACTGCAAGCAAGTAAAGTGAGTATAGTGTGGGGTTGTTTTGTGTAGCAATTTTCCAGTATCTGAACTGCTGACAGGTGAGTATTGTGTCTTTAAGAATCACATTGAGAAGCAATGACTTAAACCCACTCCCTAGTAGTCACCCTGAGTACCGCATAGGTTTAAATTATCCTATACAACTACAGGTAGGATTAAAACTTAACCAATAGCAGAGCTCACCGTTAAGGCCAGCATCACCTCCTGAAAGTTCTTATTTCCCACAATCCTCTTCCTTAGAGCCCGGATGGCATCTTTAGGTCTGCAGAAGGAAACACACCGATTAACCAAACATCAACAATCCATGCAGAGTCCTCAATGATTTATTCTCAGTATTCTCACCCTTCCTCGGTTTCATTTATAATATCACATATCTCCATATTCAAGGCCCAGTCTTCAGATCGTAGTGACCCATCGGTGGCTTTTTCTGCAAGACACAAAAAATACAGAAATTACACTTAAGCAAGTCGTTTGTATTCTCCAGAAATAATGAATACAATTAAACCCTCCATCCCCCATTCACAGGTTTCTGGTATTACCAAAAAACAAATACTGTGGTTCCCCGAAAACAAGACCCACCCCAAAAGACCAAGCCAAATTTTTCCCTGTGCTTCTAATATAAGCCCTCCCCCAAAAATAAGACCTACCCAGAGAGAGAGCTGCCGTATTTAGGGTATGTTTCCACTTAAGCCATTGGTCGTGATCACCCACGATTTTAACCGTGACGCGGTGATAGAGGCCAGTCATGCCCATTAATATCAATAGGGTAAATTCCACACCCGCAATTGGGCGGGGCCCGGGATCTGAACCGTGGCCAATCACCTCTGAATGCGGCCATAGAGGTGAATGGACGTGGTTTAAAAACGCGTCTCCATCCATGGATTCTTAACCGCACCCATGCACGGTCTATGGGCGTAATCAGACAAGAAGTGGCAGGGGTGGGACAGGACATCATGCCACAGCCGCCCCCCCCCCC
>CM070037.1:116561185-116571774 GCA_036250615.1 Ptychadena robeensis | reverse complement strand
TATATATAGAACCAAAACTCTACTACTACCAAAAACCATGTACTAATGAGGCCCTTTCTAAACCCTTCCAATTCACTTGGTTTTATCAGGGGAAGCAGCATTACATATGCAGTTGATATATTAAATCTTCCAATCATTGTTCTTGATCAGGGAGGACCCAGCACTACATAGCAGTGTATATTATACCTTTCCAATCACTTGTTTTCTACCAGGGATGACCGGCACTACATGCTGTGATCTATAACTTGTCAATCACTATGTTATTCTTATCAGGGATGAGTGCCCAGTATACATAGCAGTGATAATTATACCTTCAATCACTATGTATTCTATCTGGGAGGACCCTGGCAATAATAGCTTTGTGTATTATCCTTCCAATCACTATGTTTGGGCGTATCAGGGAAGACCCGGCACTGGACATATGCTTTTTTTATATACCTTCCAACACTATGCATTCTATAGGGAGGACCAGCACTAATAGCTGTGATATATACCTTCCAATTCACTTATGATTTCTGATATGGAATGCAGCCTAATAGCAGTGATATATACCTTTCCATCCTATTTAGCTATCGGGATGACCCTGGCATAATAGCTATGTGTGATTTTATATACCTTCCAATCACTATGTATTCTTTCAGGGAGGACCCGGCACTACATAGCTGTGATCTATACCTTTCAATCACTATGTATTCTATCAGGAGGACCCATTCTACATAGCAGTATATAATAACCTTCCAAGCACAATATGTATTCTTCAGGGAGGACCCGGCCACTACATAGCTGATATATACCTTTCCAATCACTAATGTTTCGATCCGGGAAGACCCGGCACTACATAGCTGTTTTATATACCTTCCACCACATGCATTCTATCAGGAGAAGCCAGCAACTACATGGCAGTGATATATACCTTCCAATCAACACAACACACAAATCACAACGTCGATCGTACCATGTGGGCATTTCTCGATTTTCGTTCAATCGATGAAAAGATTCATCTGATCGAGCATCGATTGAACCAAAATCGAACCGTGTGTGGCTAGCTTAAAGGTGTATGGGTCAGCTTTAGTATTAAGCATATTATTTTATTATTAAACACCAGGAATTCCCTATCGCCATGTATAGAAAGGAATATCAATAATACATCCAGCCAACAACCAGCAAATCGTGGAATCTTCTGACACGTAACTCAGTAATTTCACTTGTCACTCCCAAATTCCTGAGATACTCCACACATGGCTTTGTGACAACTGACCGTTTGGTAAATGAGATCTCACTGCAGACAACAATAACATTACAGCATCCTTAAGGTGGACATATACGGTTTGATCGATGAATGGTCACGTTCGTTTGAGTTGAAAACCGAACATACAAAACCTTGCAGAGTTTGCCACCAACCGATGGCCGCGAGCACGCACGCCCATCGGCAAAATCGGCCGCCGCTAGGTACGTGTATGGCAGGCTTAACACATATTTGACCGATTGGTATAGATAATAGAAGGCAGAATCAGAGGCGGTAGGTCCGCTTTAACTGGGAGATAAAAAAACCATTAAGCTAGCCATACACGTCTAGATTTTCTGTTCAATCAACTAAAAAAGATCAATTTTTTGGGGTCAGGGAAATCTGTGATTGATTGTATGTTTGTTAACTGTAGTAACAGATATTTGATCAACTTTCTGTAGATAGACTGAAAGTGTAATGCATTTCAATACAACCAATTTAAATTTACCAACATGTCCAATCCTTTTTCAATCAATTCTTTTCCCAATTTTAATTGGTTTAGGTTGATCTAACCATGTGGGCTGCCATAGATTTTCAACCAATCAACCAAAAAAATTGATTGGATTGAGTTGATTGGATGAAAAATCTAGTCGTGTATGGGGGGCTTTACTTTTGCACTCAGATCAGGTCAAAGCACAATTGAGTTTTTGATCACCGATATTTTTATTGTACAAATAAAATTGAGATTGGATCTTACAATAGTTGATGGGTGTATGGATAACTGACGAGGTATTTTGTTCCATCATGTACATGACTCCTACAATCCAGTGACTTTGGCTGCAGTAGTTGGAAGCGGAGAGGGTAATGCCAGGCATACACGCGGCGGCCATCGCCGACATCTGCCCCGATTTCTTCCGGGATTGTAAACGTGATGACGTCATCACGTTTACAATCCCATTGCATTCTGGGGCCCCTTCAGTCGGCTGGGCACCCTTTGTGTGCCGGCCATAAGCTACAATGAAGCAGCCGCTTCATTGTAGCTTATGGCATCGGCTCCCATCGGCTCAGATTTTCCGACATGTCGGATCTCTGGCCAGCCGAGAAGTGGGGCGACAGGGATCTGTCGCCCCATGTGGGGACATGCCGATAAACGGCCGGATTTTAACCTGACCGACGGCGAGACGACGGTCAGATTAAAATCCGGCCGTTTATCGGCATGTGTATGGCCAGCATTACAGAACCTAGAGCAGACTGAACACAGTCACCTGATTGTGCTGGATCAGAAGCAACACTAGAATGAACCACAATCATCCCGGCGCTATGAAAGGACACACAAATACTGAGTATGGTGATTGTCCGGGGACATCTGTGTTTCCAGTAACTGGAAGGGACTCTTGTACATGATGAAGTGATGTATGAGGTCAGAGAGCTGAAAGATTTCCGTAGGCCGGTTCCTAGATCTTCGTACACCGCGCCGCCTCGCATATATACGTTATATAATATATTCATTGCAGCCTGGTAATAAAACACAGCCTGGAGCCCATCCCCCTCCCTGTACTCATTCACACATTCATATGTTGTCGGCATGACCCAGATATTACTAAACAATAAACAATTCTACTCAATCGGGGAGCGTCTGCGTTCTTCATGAGTTTAGCACGTGCTAAGCGTCGCATCATCATGTAAGGCAGTGGTGGGCAACTGAGTTGATATAAAGGGCCACAAGTGGCCCTCGGCATCATTAAGGGCCACACATAACACTGATCCAACCCTCCCCTCATCGCCATATCTCAGCAGGCGGTTGACCGGATCCCGACAGTCAAGCAGTCAAAACCTAGCACCCACCCCTCACCCCTAGACCTGGTTTCCATGATCAACAATGACAATTTTACTGATGTAGGAGCGCCAAAGTTGATTAGGAAAGCTGGGTGTGACCACTTCACAGGTTGCTATGCTCTATGTATTAACAGTTAGGTTTTGGGGGCGGCATGTGGACCCCCAGGCCTCAGGTTGTGCAGGGTGTAAGGAAAAGGTTGGCCACTTAATGTGGACCAAGAGGCAGAAAAGAATGAGATAGGTACAACAGAGAATGTGACTATAATGGTTTAGAAGGAGGGGGAAAATGGGGGTGCTCTCACCTCTGCCCCTCTATCAAAGCAAATATGTATGCAGCATGTTCCAGGTGGAGAAGGGGCAGTGCTGACAGTTTGACAGTGTGAGGCTCTCAGCACTGGCCTTGCCACTGATTTAATATGTAAACAGCGTTTTCCTGATAGCTCCATGTCAGTGACACACTCATCTGGAGCATCATCAGGAAAGGAAAATTACGGCAAGTATGTAATTCAATTTTCCGTAAGGGACAGTGCGAGCCCTCTGTGAGCTAGTCTCTGAGCTCTCAGCACTGCCCTTCCTCCTGTTTTAAAACGTAAACAGCATGTTCCAAGGGGAGAAGGGGCAGTGCTAGCCTCTGTGAGCTAGTCTTTAGGCTCTCAGCACTGCTCCTCCTCCCAATTTAATATGCAGACAGCATGTTGCAGGGGGAAGAGTGGCAGTGTTGACAGCTTGGAGTGCAAGTCTCTGTGAGCTAGTCTCTAGGCTCTCAGTACTGGACTTCCCCCGAATAGAATTTTTCAGAGGGAGATGGGGCAGTGCTGACAGCTTGAAGTGCGAGTCTCTACAAGTTTGGGACCCCTCTGTGCTCCCTAGTACTCCAGAGACCTGGCTCCGGTTGAGGTCACCTGGGGAACAGGACATTTAAAAGATGGATGGCTTCGGCTGTCTGCCCACAGTCACCCCTTTCAGGAGAACGGTCCTTAGACCCTTAAGGAGCAGGACACCACGGTGCACCTGTGCGTTTTGGAGTGTGAGTCTTTCTGTGAGGTAGGCAGGCATTTTAGGTGACAAATACAGTACTGCAAATAATTAACATAATAAGACACGTCAGCCTTTCTGCAAATGAATGAATGAATGAAGTGCCACATCCTTAAACTGATGGTGACCTGATTAAAGAGTGAGATACGTACTAGAAACTGTTTTGTTTTTTTCTGATGCGTATGTCATCACATTTTTACTGGCAGGCATTGGCTCTGGTTATAGAGACTCACAAATGATGTGCACCGATAGTCACTCCAGAGGGGTAGCGCTGAGAGCCCAGAGACTAACTCACAGAGATTATAACTCCAAGCTGTCAGCACTGCCCCTTTTACCCCTGAAACATGATATGCACGGGTATTCACTCCAGAGGAGTAGTGCTGAGAGCCCAGAGACTAACTCACAGAGATTATAACCCCAATCTGAAAGCACTGCTCCTTTTACCCCTGAAACATGATATGCACGGGTATTCACTCCAGAGTAGGGGCAGCGTTGAGAGCCCAGAGACTAACTCACAGAGATCATAAAGGTAGCCATACACAGGTCGATTTTACACTCGATTTTTGACCGATCGATCACTGTGCGCGTTCACAAGATCGATTGGCAAATCAATCACGTTCTGCCCACCCTAAACGATCGACATTGGAATCGACTAAAATCGGTGGACATGAACCAATATGTGTTTTTTTTTTGGGTCGATTGTTTGTGGACCCATAGCTTACTTGCAACAGGCCTTCAGATCTGATGGTGGGAATTTTTGTGGAAGATCGCCATTTTTGGAGATCCTCATTCCCAATCGACCACAAATCGTATTCCCCAAGTGGTGTTTGCTTTCTTCGATTCCCATCCTCCCGCCTTAAAAATCGGATCCCGATTCAAACAGCCTGTGTTGGCTACTTAACTCAGCTGCAGCACTGCCCCTTTTATCCCTGAAACATAGATATTCAACCTTTTTACCCAGAGGAGGGCATGCTAGACCCAGAGACCTGACTCACAAAATTCCTAACTCCAAGCTGTCCTTACTAGCCCATCCTTCCCCCAACAGGCATGCTTGACAAGACCTTCATCTCTCTGGATCTCCGTATCCTCAAGGGCTGTCACACTGCCTGTTCTGGGGAAGTGAGGGCATACTGACAGCTTGGAGTAAATTTCGTTGAGTCTCTCTATGTTTTATGGGGACCAATGGTGACCGCTGCGTGAGACATCTATCCAAGTTTTGTGTCTGTCAGCACCATCTTCATGCTCCTGAGTAAATGCCAGTAACGAGCAGTTTCAAGCTCCGCAACATTCTTACAGAACTGCTGCAATATAAGATGAACAACCGATCATACAATACCTAACTCCCCCCGAACTAACAATGGGGAATCTCACCTGCCCGTGAGAGCCCACGGTTCCCCGTCCTTTCACTGTTTTTCCATCTGCACCCATTTGGGCTGACCCATTGAACCTGCATGTATGCAGGCAATGTCTAGTTGTCCTCACACCCCCCGGTGCCATTATGACACTGGTGGATGTGAAGTGGGCAACGTGAAGGGAATTACCATACTTACTTACTCTTTTAAACAGAGTTTACGTAGGCGCATGCCCAGAAGCTCTTTAACACACTAGAAAATGTCTGCAATTCTACCTTAGTAAAAACATCTATCCTCCTCCGTGGCGGCCCAATGGTGATCACACATTCAACCTTCTGTCCATGGCTGTGGCGTCGGTCGATATTCCTCCCCGACTCCGATCTCCCCAGTTTCAGATCTTCTCCGACCTCACTCCCGACTCCTCTGTCATTTTAATATGCTAATTAATTGTATCACCCATCCATGAAGAAGGAAGGCAACATCATCATTACCACAGAAAACTAACTGCCAGAACCACACTGATAGACTTAATTGGCCACTTAAGCAGAGAAGGGAGTTAGGCAGAAGATGCTCGCTTTTTCCTTACTAGGCACCACGCTGTGAATTTGCATAGGGGGATCAATTGTAACGGAAATCATCACCACATGGCACTCGATTCCTGTTCAAGGGTGACCCTTATCCCCAAGCTTGCATGGGGTATTTACACACACGCCACAAGCTGGGAGAAACACCTGTCTCACACATTTTCCAATTGGAAGAGTTTGTCTCTGTCCCCTTCACACTCTCACAGACGAACGGCTGTGGAGGAGGCAAGAGTCCGCAGCTGTTTATACTTTCCATTAAGACTCATGTCCCAATCCATACGGGTCCTTTTCAACATGTGGAACACCGTTCATTCAAGCCGGCCCGGCTCTATTGATCCCGCCCGAAGGAAGGCACACACGGTGGTTTGTAAACAGATTTGAGTACAATCATTTACCGTGGATTGTCCAACAACTCTTGTTACAGATCTACCCGTGTTGTGCCCCTTAGTGTTCTGCATCTTCTGCTGAAGATCGCAGTGGAAGCTCCAAGAAGAGGCAGGGCAAGGGGCCTTTACAAACATGTATTCATATTTCCCTGGAATCCCCGGCATGAATTAAATTGAAGCTACAATCTAATTATTTGTCGCCTCAGCTGATTGACAGCGTTTTCCAAATCTTTACTGTTCAAATCCCTAACTATACGTCAATCCATTCCCTCATTTAGTCTGCCATCTACACCCCCGATGTAGTGCATGCAACCATTCCCCGATATGCCACCGAGATTCAAGCTTATTGAATTGTATGCAAGCATTATACAAGCGTCTCTAGTCTCTCAACAAACATTTACTTTCATTTCAGGGAGAGTTAAGGCCGCCATACAACGCACCGAGCCGACCGCGCCGATTTTGTCCGACCAATGGGCGTGTGTGTATCCGCTGGGGGTACCCACATGGGGGAAACAGATCGCTACCCCACATCTCGGCCGGCCAGAACCGACATGTCCATAATCTCTGGCGAGCTGTTAGTCTCAATGAAACCTGCGTCTTGCTGTCAACTCTGTAAGCATCTGATGACTCCCACTGTTCACTCTAGAGCTCAATCTTAGCTGGTCTGTCGCCCCACTCGTAACTGTGTGGGCCGTTAAGGCAGATGTCCCGTGGGCGCTTAATGTTATACACTGCATGTATTTATTCCTTATAGCAGAGAAGTCATTAGTATCATTAAGACTGTTGTTATTGCGACATTTGAAATTAATTTATTTTTTTAAATTTAAACAAAAAAAATTTATTCCCATTTACATTTATATAGTCGGAGTCGGAGTCTGGCCTCTTTTGCCCGACTCCGGACCCAAAAATGTCTCCGACTCCTCGACAATTCCGACTCCACTCCCGCTTCTGTCCCTCGCTCTTTTCAGAACCATAATGAAGTCCTGGAATCCACAAGCGCCCAGAGAAAATTACTGTTTTACACCCATCAAAGCGTGGGATAGGATATGAACCGCTAAAAATAAATTTTTAGTAGTATTTTGAACTAAAAAACCATTTACAAACCAGTGTTTTGGCTGGGGAAGGATGACATCAGGGTGCTATGCTTGTCTGATTTAGAGACTCTCCGACCCCGACGCTCAAACTTGGTGTCATTCAACCCAGAACGAGAGATGGTCCAAGCGCCAGAGATCAGTCCAATCCTAGGGCCTAACGAGTGTATTCTGGTAGAATTCATGCCCTACAATGTGTAAGCTGGCCGATACCGGTTTCGAATTTCCCATTCGATAGACATATGATTGAATGGTTAAATCACTTGAAAATCTATTCCTTAAAATCTGAATCAATCAACCATAATGAATAGTAATACATGGATGGAGCATATGATTGGACATGTTGGTGTAATGTCAGTGTATGTAGACAATAGCTGATGGTGAAGTACTTTGATATGATTTTGTAATCTGATGGTACAGGCGCATGTGCACGGGCTTAGGAAAGGAATCGATTGCTTAAAATCGATCACACTGTGTGGTTGTAACACCATCGATCATTTTACACACGGACAGTCTACATTTCAATGGTACAAGTCACTTACATCCAAGATCTATCAAGCCAATAATATAGGGAGGAGGACTATAACTACATAACCATGGGATAAGTGCCACACCCTAATTAGTAGGAAATAGAGCAACTGGGCCTGTAGTGTAGGGGTATACACACAACCCCTCCACCTTTCAGGACACAGTGAGATGCATGGGGCTTAGAAGCACAGGGTAGATTAGTAAAACCATAATTTATTAAATCAGCTTCAAAATTCGATCTGAACATCAATACATCAAAGATGAGTGGTCAAAGACCTCGCGCCATAACATGGGTATGACCTGATCATTTATACGTGAAAACCACACCAACTAAACAAAATGACAACAGAGGTACTTTGCTAAGGCGTGATCTACAGGATTGACGGACTACCTCCGACATGTTTCGCCCTGACTGGGCTTCTTCAGGGAGGGTACAAGTCTGTGAATGGATATCACAATATTTTAAAGAAGTAGGATTGATATTCAAAGCAATTCATTAAAACAAAAAGCCAAATTGTTTTTAACAGGGAAACAATCAATACCGGTATAATCGAACGCAAAATGGCAAAATAATAAAAAATTTATTCCAGATCGAATTTTTAAGCTGCTTTAATAAATTATAACCCCTATATACCCTACCCTTACGGCCCAGTTCTCTCTTACTAGCAAGCAAAATTGACCCTGTTAGGCCGCTTAAGGCAGCCATACACGGTCCGAATCCCGCCTCATGGAGACGATACCTGCTGGGCCGCAAATTGGGTGGGCCCACCTGCAGAGATCGACCAGGGTAGTCCAACATGCCAGTCACATGGTGATCCGACATCCACACATCACACATGGTGTGCACACACATGAACCTCACTGCAATGCAAATATGTGAATGGGCCGTAAAAACTTCAGCCGCAAAGACAAGAGTTTAATAAACATCAAAGGAGTTAACGGAAAGAAACGTCTTCCACATTTTAGCCTTACGATTCTGACGTGAATGGATTTATGATACCCTGATGTGTATGTATATACAGCACACTGGTGATTTTAATTGTGCGGCGCTCGCTGTTGATTGCGTCCATTTAGTTGAATGAGCTTGTCCCCACTTCAACAAATGGCTGTGATCGGGCACGGCCGCGGTTGAACAGAAAAATGCAACGCCTTGATTCTGAGCGCAGGCGGTCGCAATTTTTCTGCCCTTATTGCACCCATAGCCATGAATGGACGAGACTTTCAATCGCAATTTATTTTGTCAATGGGGACAATTTTTATAAGCAATAGCTCGCAATTAAAATCTGGGGGTTCAAACTTGTTGAACTGTGTGAGTAACATGTGACCCAAAGCCAGCTGGTGACCTGTGGAAGGAGACAGCTAATCGGAGGATCAATCAGGAACAGGGAGGTCCATCTGCAGCAGAACCTACCATGCATGACACAGAGGACAGTGAGGAAGACCACCCTACATATGGGGTGAGTTCCGCACACCATCTCCTGGTACTCATCTCACTAAAATAGTTATGTGCACTGCTGTTTATATAATTCTATCTATACACTTGTATGAGAAGAAATTGGAAAAAGTGCTCTTGGGACATGTAGTCTAGAGAAGGTATCCTTGTATAGATAGGAAGGTATGCTCCCCACAAAGGAGGTTTGGGTGGTCACTGGCACAACAAGTAATACAATAAAAGTAATAAAGGGGTAAAAAGTTACTCTATGACAGTGGTTCCCAAACTTTCCTTGCAGCCCCCCCCCCCCTCCCATATTGAAGTATTTCTTGTAGGTTGGAATAGTAATTTTTCACATGAGGGTTTAATGACATCTCACCATTTGCCTCTTATAAGCTTGCTGACTACATCTGGTGTCCCGTTGAAATGAGCCTCTCCTGGCCGCTGGATCTACTTTATACAATGACTTCAATGAGTTCACTCCTCTGACCCAGACAGGGTCCCCTGTTTGAACAGTCAGTGTCCGATAGCTGCATATGTACAGTTCACTCCTCTACATATGCTGCTACCGGATCTACTTTGAAGATGTGTAAAGGCCCCCATACACGGGTCCGATTCCCAAGGGATTCCGGGACGATCGATTCCGGGCGCGTGCACGCTAATCGATCGTCCCGGAATCGCGTGAAGCCCACCTTGCCCGATCAATCAGGTCGGATCGATCGGGGGCCCAGAATCGGATCTGCCAGAGAACCAACATGTTGGTCTTTCTGATCCGATTCAGCACACATCAGGGGGAGTTGCCATGTGTGAAGTGATCGATCGGGCGCGGAATCGTCCAGGAATCGGTGGCCCAAGGTGGTAGGGACAGGCTTAATTGGACGATCGATCGGACATCCTATTCCCTCTGGCATCGCGGAATTAATCGAATGGGTGATCGATCGGCCATGGAATCGGAACATGTATGGCTAGCTTAATACCGTATTTTTCAGACAATAAGACACACCGGACCATAAGACGCACCCTGTTTTAAGAGCAGGAAAAACATAAAAAAATGTGAAATGTTGGAAAAAAAAAATCCCCTGCAGTACCCAATTTCAGCCACAACAATGGTGTCACTAGA
>CM070037.1:116515877-116532577 GCA_036250615.1 Ptychadena robeensis | reverse complement strand
TGGAGTATCCAGGTCGTTTTTTGGGGGGGGTTTAAGAGTAAAAAAAGCTTTGCAAAGTGCTTCAGTGGCTTTCAGAGCTTCTCAATCGTTTGTGGTAACGTAAGATGTTTCAGACAAGTGATGGATACCAGGGATCACTCTGTAGGATATAGCGATCAGAAGTGTTTTTGTCCACGATTTGTGGCTGCGATCTCTCCTTATCCCGTTCATAGAGAATGAATGGGGACGCTTTGAGATGCGATGTCTTTGGGTGCGACCGCCCATGGCCCGCAAACAAAAACACAGTGAGCCCCGTTTTAGATTGCGGCCCTGCCCGATCGCAGCAGTGGGGATGAGACCATTTTATTCAACTTCCTGGGCGGTTCGTGGGTAGCACACTTCTTTAAAAAGTGTGCCACTGGTGATCTGCCACGATTTTGCGCCCTCCTTCATCCCCCCTACATATCCGTCCTTTGATACCGGGGATGTGCTGGGAAAAAGCGGCGCTCCCTCCATGTAATGGAAGTTGGTGGCGCTTTTTTCCAGCATAACCTCAGGAATGGTGCTGCCCCCTTCCTCATCAAGATGGACCCGGAAAGATTGGTGGGTTCGTCAATATGGAGGTTAGCTCGGGGTGAGTTTTGCTAATAAACAAACAAACTCTGACTAACCACCCAAATGACAACTTACATGATGACACGTAAGCTCCAAGATTGTGATTGTTGTTTTATTCTTTTATTTCTCAGAGGAGTATAAAAAGCATTCGTCGCAAGATTACCTCCAACAAAACCTGAAATACATGCTTGGAAACCACTCTGCTGCAAACCAAGATGTTGTTCAAAAGGTAAGTGACAGCCCTTCCCTAGATATCCAGTGATTTCAGTGATGATGTCATGTTCAGGGGATTTGCTATTAACTCACAAATCATGGCAAATGTGTGTTACCGTGTCATCGCTGCTGCATCTCCCACCCAGGGCTTGTACTCGTGTCCTTCAGTTTCATTGGTAGAATTGGATATCTTGCCTTATACTCAAGTTTATACGGTACCCCTAATGGGTCCCTCAGCTCTTCCACTGACCTAATGACATCCCCATTCTTGACACGGCTAAGGCAACCCCAACTCTCTGGAACTCCCTCATCCCATTAGACTTAATCCAACTTTTAACTTTCAAACAACCCCCTTTTCAGTTACCCATCACCCCTACATATTGTATGCTGTTCCCTAACGTTTTAAAATTGTATGCTCTATTGGGCGGGTTCCTCCCCTCCTCCTGTGTCTCAGGGCTTTTTTCCATTATACGTCAGGACCCCCACCGCTAAGCGTATTGCTTGACTGGGATCCCAACGTAGCACCTTCACTTACTTGCTGCAGAGGCTCAATGTACTCAACTACGCTCAGCCCTGCATCGGCGGAACGGCTCGGCGCAGTGAAGACACAGCATCCGCCGAGCAGGTAAGTCTATGTGCTACGTCAGGATCCCCACCAAGCAATACGCTTAGCGGAGGGGGCCCTGACGTATAATGGACACATAGCCTTAGGCTGAGTCCTGCTGCTGGGAAAACAATGTAGTACAACCATCCCCTGTATTATCCTATGGGAAATTGCGTGTCAGTCCGCGGGTGTTCCACCTGTGTCTCAGCGTACCAATGGGCGCAGTATGTGACATGCGCAAGCCGCCCCAAATGCCTTTGCTTATGTAAAGTATAGGGCAGGGTAATGCCAACATGGCAAATAATGTGCCTTAGGTTCTCTAAAACCACAGACAAAGCGCAGGTGTCACACCAGTTTAAAGGTAGCCGAACACGGGTCGATTTTTCACTCCATTTTTGACCGATCGATCACCGCACACCTTCACGAGATCGATTGGCGATCAATCGGGTTCTGCCAACCCTGAACGATTGACCAAACAAAATCGGAATCAACTAAAAATCGGATCGGACATTGAACCGACATGTTGGTTATTTTGGTCGATCGTTTGGCGTACGTTCAGAGTATCAGAGTACGTTGTTAGACCAATAGCTCCCTATGCAGCAGCCTTTCCGATCGCTGGATTTTGTTGAAACGGCCATTTTGGAGATCGACCACAAATCGGATTCCCAAGGTGGTGTTGCATCGATTCCAAAACGATCAATTGCCGATTTGACGATCGCCTGGAATGATCGAATCGGGAAACGATCAGTGACAAATTGACCTGTATGCCTACCTTAAGGCTCCCCGCTTTAGCGATCTCCAGCGATTCTAATTGCGGGTCGGTGATCGCTAGTGATTATGATGATTGCCCCCGATTGTGCACATAATGAATGAATGGGGACACATTCAAAAATCACCTCCATCTCTATGGGCGCGATCAGCTGCAATTGATTGTGTCTGCCCAAAGCACGGCGATTCAGATAGCAGGCTGCAGCCGATTGCCTAAGTGGGGACATAGCCTTAGGTGCCACATGTTTTCTGTGTGGTTTGCCCACAGGACTTTTTTCAGTCCATTGATTTAGAAGGATTAAAACCGGCGCTGAATCTGCATCCACTGCACATGGTTGCAGTGGGGTTTTGAAAATGCGGTAAATCCTGAGGCTCCAGTGGGGTGGTTTAGGAGCGGCTTGGGCGCATTTTGTAGATGCACGCGAACCGCTCCCATAGTCGCCCACAGATGCGGCTTACCACGTTTTGAAATGCAGAAAAATTTTAGAGATACCCGCGCCGCATAAATACCTCTATCATCACACAGCGGGCACTATGATATTCTGTCTCTTCTCCTTACAGATCCTGAGTCAGCACACCGGACGCAAAGCAAAAGACCGGAAGGAGAAGAAGAGAAAGATGGTGCAGGAGAAATCCATGTTCTCCGATTCAGACTTCAAACGCTTCGAGAAGGAATACTTTGGGAGCAGACAAGTTGTGCCGAACTAGACGATGCCAAATAACGGTTTCTGGGTGGATTTTGTATATTTCTAATCTGTTTTATAGGGGTCTAAACCATCGAGGAACTCCTTGAATAAAGCGATGGAGCAGATAGAAGTATGGACGCTGTGGGACTCAATATAACGGACAGAGTGTACATCGTGTCTGCTTTTGCCGCACTGTAAATATGACTTTATTTTTTGTACCGGAATTCTCGTGGTAGTAAAATAGAGAAGTTCAATCTGATACCTTTACTGGATTGTTAAACGTCAGTGTGATTTCTATGTATGTTACACTATGGAAGTGTTTCCTTCCAAAAACGGAACAAAGACCCCAGGTGCCCAACCTGTGGCCCGGGGGCCGCATGTGGCCCTTTGGGCTTTTTTCTGTGGCCCTCCTGGGTCCTCCACTTTGAATTAAAGGCAATGAGCCCCATAGATATCATCAAAGGCTTTGATAAAATATATGATACAATAAGTGCATTACCATACTACAGTGTTCCCTAATGCTTGGAATATGAAGTTTTGTTATTTAAACATTTAAAATAACGTCTTCTAGCTCTGCCTGCTGTAATTGTTGCTTATACAAATCAGTATAAATAAAAATGTTTTATGTGCGGCCCTTTAGTGATGCTGGGGGCTGCACTTGTGGCCCTTCATATCAACCTAGTTGCCCACCACCGACATAGACTGTTCCCCATTGACAGCCGAATGCGTTGACGTCACCACGGCTCAGGGACAGGAGGAAGAAGAAGCCAGAGATGGGCATCTGTTGGTGGAAAAAGATTTGGACCCTTTGTTTACAATGTGGCCAATCCAGAGTCCAGCTTGGACTTTTTTCAGCCCAAGCTGGATTCGGGTAACCCGCCCAAGGTTAATGGGATATGCTCATGCAGGAGCAGATGTAGCATCTTCTTTTGCTGCATCCATTGAGGTTTCTCTACAGTCACATGACTTTAAGCAGACCTACCACCAGATGTCTGTTTTTATGAAAGGCACTAGGAGTGCCGGTAATAGGGAGGAAGATATCTCGCAGCTCTTCCTCACTTTCGGGTGGAGGACTCTGCTGATATAAACAATGAAGATGGGAGATCTGGCCATGGGCAGATATCCTTTCTGACAGCTCCTCCACCTCCCCACTCAATCTTCTTGCTGGGAGAGCGAAGAGGCTGGCAGGAAGCCAAGGCAGGACTTCCGGGGTGAAAAGAAAGTGTCTTATAGTCTGAAAAATACAGTATTGTTCTAACACAGTTTTTGCATAAATTAAATTTGAAATCAAGTCGAAATATACCTTTTTACTTTTAACTTAACAAAAACTACACAAGCTAAGGTAATACTTTTCCCCCCAAAATGTTCCCACACCCTTCACTACATCTCCAGAAATGTTGCTGAGGATGTCATATACAGGGGCGCTGCAATTATCTCATGCAACCATCTCTAGTTGCAATCCCTGGTCGCTTTTCAGGCATTCGCCTGTAAGGATAACATGGGGGCATTTGTCGATATTTGGCAAACTCCTTCCAACTCATCCATGCGGCGGTCAGTCACTTTCATGATGCTTGCCAACTGTCAGACCCACTGGAAAATATACATGTGAATGTGTGCTAAAAGCGGACCTACCACCCAGTAGGTAGGTCTGCTGCCGATACTGCGGAGATTTGTGATCAAAAATAAAAAAGTTTGACAGCAGGAGGGGCTATTTGTCCAAGATCACCCCTCCCACTGTCATCTGTCCCAAGTGACCTTGTGGCTGTAGGAAGTCAAGCATGCCCAGTCCCGCAGGATTGTGTCATCAGCGTCACATCTCCGAGACTTGGGTGATGTTGGCTGCAGTGATGAGTTTCTCTTCCTCCTGGATGGCACCACTCATCACTGCAGCCAACATCCCCACCCACGGAGCTCTCTGGCAGAGTAGAGTGAAGCTTGTCTCTTTTTTGGGGGGGGTTTGACTTGTCAGCTGCAGAGATGAGAGGCAGAAGTGGGTTTGGTTTGGCAGTGCTTAAGATGCTGGCATCAGGAATGAAAACGTGTGGAAGGTATGTATGTTTTTTTTTGTGTTTAAAAACACTTTTATATCGTCTCAGGCATCGGAATGTTTCGGATGGAGCACAAAGCAGAATAATAAAACAAATTTTTAATAAACAGCATTTCAGTTCACAACCAAAGTCATATTACATAGAAGTGTGATGTCACAGAACAACAATTTCAACCAGGTGAATTAGGCTTTGTTTCCATTGCGTTGAGACCCCTGTACGCTTAGCGGGAGGTCCCAACGTAACAGATAGACTTACCTGCTCGGCGGACGGGTAAGGCTGAACGTAGTCGAGATTGTTCAGCCTTTACACCGGCAGATGCGTAAACAGACCATCCGCTGGCAGGCAATGTCTGTGGGATACGTCGGGGTCCCGACATATAATGGAAACAAGCCCTTAGGAGAATAAGATGCACCATTGCGGAAAACAGAAAGATTATCCACAAATGTATACATGGACTGTACATGAGTATCTAACAACACAAGTCTGGGGCGACTGAAGATACAAACCAGATCATTTCATATTCACTACAAATATACAGTGGTGGGATGAAGATCATTATAAACTTATATGTCGTGTCTGTCTGAGGAGCTCACAATCTGTCCCTACCATAGTCTTATGTACCGTATTTTTCGGACTACAAGACACACTTTTTCACCCCCAAAATCGAGGGGAGTGCATGTGTCTTATGGTCCTTATGTATGGCAAGGCGTCGTGGGTGATCACAACTTGGCTCTCTGCCGGCAGATGGGAGATCTGCACCCAGCCAGCTTAGCTGGACGGCTCCACCTCGTCAACTGCAATACTGACAAGACAGCGCTGGACAAGATGGCGCCATCAGAAGCGCTAGGGGGGTTAAGTCCCCTTTACAATCTATATATCATTTTGTTCAGGTTTATTGGGCTTATACAGTATATTGTTTCTTTGAAGAATAAAAAAACAACACTTTGAATTTCAGAAACCAAGTAGGTTAAAAACACTTTAAAAACAACTTTTTGCATTAAATACACAAAACATACAATGACAGCAAACAAGTATTTGATGTGCTGAACTACTGCAAATGTCTTCTACTTACATACAATACACATGGTGAGAGCACATACGTCATTACAAAGCGCAGGAGCCGCCAGCAGCCTTCAATGTGATGTCATCACTAGAGATGCTGAGAATCACACTCTGCAGCTGCTGAGCGGTCTGGTCTCAGTTTCTGTCCCCGAGATGCTGAAGAACCAACGTTTGTACACAATCTCTAGTAGTTGGATTTAACCTCCTTAGTGTTCAAGACGAGCCCATCTCGTCCAGAGTCTGTGTGAAGAACAAACTGGATGAGCTGGGCTCCCATGAAAGCCACATATCCCCGGAAAGCTATGACGATGATGCTTCCTGCCGCAGCATTTCCGGGGTTGTGTGGCTTCACTGATCACGTCATGGTGACACGGACCTCCATGTTAATGGAGGGGCCTCTGCTTTCCAGCCCTCACAGCCGGTGTCATGAATGACACCGGCTGTGTGGAGGGGGGAAATGGCAGGCAGTGTACCTTGTACACTGCAACCATTGCCCGTACCACAATGTTAAAAACGTCGCGGTACAGGCGGTGCGCTAGGGAGGTTAAATATGGTGTACGCGTGGCTTCAGTTTCCAATACCCTTATAAAACAAGTTTCAGATCCAGGACACGACATTAAGAACACTTAACAGCAATTTACAAAAACATCCAAGTGAACACAGGCACATGGAGTAAACAACAGAGCAAAGTAACACTCCTCAACAAGGACAAGTCCCGATACAGAAGGCAGCTCTAATAATAAAAAAAAGTCGCTCCAGAAATGTGTAGATTGTCGTAGTACCACAACTTCCGTCAGTAGAGGCCCTCAAACTGGGGGAATTTTAAATGTGACACCTTACCGGATTATAGGGCAGGGCTGCCGTCAGGGGAGGGACAAAGGGCACTGCCATCCTGGGCCTGAGCAGCTAGGGGCCCCGGAATGCTGGCATCCTGTGCTCACTGTGACAAAGGGAGATGCAGGAGGTGTTGCTAGCACCCCGGCTTAACAACTTCAGAGGGAAAGAGGGTGTGGGATTCTTTTGCTCAACGACTTTTATCCGATGGAGGGCGGGGCCCGAAAAATTCTCCCTCTTTAGTTCCCACCCCGCACATTATCTGAACAAGGGGGGAGGGGGACATAACACTCACCTGATCTCGCCAGAATTGCCATTGGGGAGTATCACTTCCAGCATTTGGTGCATGGAAGCGACACTTCACTATGTCAATTCCTACGGCAAGTTTAACCTCCTGGGAGTTAACTTGGGGTAAGTTTCTCAGCTAAAGAAAACTCACCCCGAGATAACTACAAGGTAACTCGCAAGGATAACCCCCCCCCCCCCCCCCCCCCCCCCCCCGGTGATTCTGTGTATCGCTGTACCTGCAGGTTCTTTCCTCTGGCGGCACCAGGGACAAGTCTGGGACCTCCCGGAGGGCAGGAGATCACAGGTGGAGTTTGTGTTCGGCCACGATCCTCATGCGTAACGTCCCAGGAGTTTAATGGGTTGCGGCAATAAGGAAGGTTGAACACAATCAGCCCAAAAAAAATCCTAACCTCTAATATAGAGATATTCCGGAATGATTTTGTGTGAAAGGGAGAAAGGGGGCTCTCCTCTTCACACAAAATCACCACGACTGTGACTGTGCGTGGACAGTTGGAACAGATGAAGCATCACATCATCATGTCTCTAAAGCTAGCCATACATGTTCCGATTCCATGGCCGATCGTTCACCCATCCGATCGATTCCGGTGATGTCAGCGGGAATCGGATGTCCGATCGATCGGCCAATTAAGTCCGTCCGATCGCGCCATACCACCTTAGGCCACCGATTCCTTGACGATTCCGTGTCCGATCGCTTACTTCACAAATGGCAACTCCCCCTGATGTGTGCTGAATCAGATCAGAAAGACCAACATGTTGCTTCTCTGTCGGATCCGATTCTGGGCCCCGGATCGATCGGACAAGGTGGGCTTCACGCGATTACGGGACGATCGATTGGCATGCACGCGCCCGGAATCGATCGTCCCGGAATCCGTTGGGAATCGGACCCATGTATGGGGGCCTTAAGTTCTTCTACCATTGAAAGACATTCTTGATGACGGCCCGGTGACCGCATGCCTTAATGGCGCTATCATGCCTGTGCGATAATGCTAGGCACGCAGCAGCTGCAGTACTCATACAGTGTGAACGAGCCCTAAAGGCTACACAGGAATCAACATGGCGACTTCCAAAGACGAGGGCAGAGCAAGTATATTGTCTCAGGATTTTGGAGCGACTTTGACCCAACTGGGACAGCTCAGAGAGAAGTAAAAATTTAATGACGTTTTCTTTTAGTTAGGTGCACTTTAAAAAAAAACTAACATTTACATTGTAACCCAAGTTGTGTCAGTTCAGCCTCAACTCTTTAAAGTGGACCTACCTCCAGAAATCTATGTTTTCATGAATGGCACTAGAAGTGCCAATAATAGGGAGGAATGCAGTAAAAAAAAACTCAAAAACGTTCCTGTAATGAGCAATTTAACAAGATTACCACTCAGCACCCCTCACTTCCTGGTTCGCTGAAGGCAACACATGAAACTGGGGGGGCGTTCAGTGATCTTCTATGGGAATTTTCAAAGCAGATCACTGCTTCCTGTGACGTGCTGCCTATTTCTGCCTACAATGAACCAGGAAGTGAGGAGAGCTGCCGAATTATCTTCTTAAATTGCTCATTACAGGTACGTGTTCGGGTTTGTTCACTGCATTCCTCCCTATTATTGGCACTTCTAGTGTCATTCATGAAAACATAGATTCCTGGTGGTAGGTCCGCTTTAACTGCAAAACCAAAGCAGGGTGAGGAATACAATTCCAAATATGCTCATTTCTGTTCTTTTACAACTCAGATTTGAGGTTTGCCCACACACGGGCCGTCACAGCTAGACTTCCATTAAAATGATCCAACAGTCCCGGATTGTATGGCAGTGAGGGGGGGATTCCAGGAGTTCCTGTGTCGTCATGCATCCTGCTACCTGCTTTCGATATTCTGTTTTTTGAGGCTGAGGGTGGTGAAGCTGGCGAGAAGCTCTGTGACCTCGTCCACCTGAAACATATTCGGATTATCACTGTGTGACTCAAAGATTACTCTTTCTCCATTAAAATGATTATACTATAAAATTCACCTAAATTATACTATAACAAAGAATTATGAAGTCAATAATAATGCTTGGCTTTACCCCTCCCCCACAAGTGTACACTATACTATGACTACATGTACCGCAGGGTCAGAGGCTTCACCACCTAAACACACAGTCCTGGTTTCATGGATAGATGGAACTACCCCTACAATATACCGTAACTGCATATGATACCTTCAGGTACTCCTTTATGAAAATCTACTTTTAGTCCAAAAGCTACTGTGTTTCTCCAAAAATAAGACACAAGGGCTGATTTTCAGGTAGGACATATTTTTTCTATAATACATTTGATGCAATATATAGAATGGCCACCAGATGTCACTGCTGTCTAATGCCTGCCATACACATGCCGATTTTTCACCTGACCGACGGGCGTGTGCACTCGCGCCGTCGGTCAGCGGAAAAATCGGCCGCAAATCGGCATGTGCCCACATGGGTCGCCAGATCCCTGTCGCCCCACAGCTCGGCCGGCCAGAGAACGGACATGTCCGATAATCTCTGGCCGATGAAAGCCGATGGCATTAGCTTCAATGAAGACCGGCGTCTTTATTGAAGCTAATGCCGGCACACAAAGGGTGCCGGCCGACTGAAGGGGACCCATAATGCACCAGGGTGCAAACGTGATGACGTCATCACGTTTGCATTCCGGTGCATATCGGAGTATGTCTGTCTGCACCCGTCGGGGTGTGTATGGCAGCCTTAAGCTTTTTTGAGCTACTCCGAGCTGAGCTCGGCCTTCAGCACTGAAAGCGGCATTCACCCGGCGCTGCACACTGTGTGTGCCCCAACACAGGCGATCAGCTGTGGGACGGACTTAATGTTAGTCCCGTGTGGCAATCACTGTTGATCGCCTCCATTTAGTTCCCGACTTCAACAAAAGGTTTGGATCAGAAACACAGCTCCCCGCGGTCTGATCGCTCTTCTGCCTGATGGCGCCCATAGACATGAATGGACGCAATTTTTTATCGTGTGTGAAAGAGATCAAAAATTGCGTCCATTCATTCTCTATGGACACAATAAAAAAAATCACATGAAACAATCGCCTGGTCAATTGGCCGTCCGCGATCATCCCCTCCCGCAGCTCATTGCTTATGTGGGGACATAGCCTTGCAAGCGCTTGGACAGCAGCAGCCCAGAAAGCACCTGCAAGCCCTGTGTCTGGGCCCGTGTATGTTCCCACATAGGCGATCAGCCGCGGGCGGATGCGATTTAATCATGCAAGATCACTCATGTGGCGCAACTGACCAGGCGATCTTCATCCCCGATTTAAAAAAAAATTTAAATCGCCCCATTATAAAAAATTAATCGTGTCCATAGAGAATGAATCATGTCCATTCATGTCTATGGGCGTGATCAGAGAAAAAAAAATCACGACAGCCACAACGCAGGGAGACACAATTCTGACCATGGGTTTAATCATGGCCGCGCACGATCATGGCCATTAGTTGAAGTGGGGACAAGCCCAGGTTTTGAGTACAGATCCGCTTTACATGCAACTAGCTCATCATTACCTGTTCCTTCGTGCTCGTCTTCTGAAGTCTGTAGCAAAGTTGATCTAACTGTTGCGTCTGCTCCTGCTGGCCCAGCTTCTCGAGATACTCTCGCAGCATCTGGATGATCTATAAATCCAACAAGAAGATTACATTTTGAATCCAAAAAATAGGATACGTCACTCTATTCAGCCCCTAACTACAAGAGATGGGGAATGAGATGTTGTACTGGATTGGCTCAGTTTCAGTCTTCATACATTTGCATGCTGGTGTCCTATTGTCAGCATCTCATTGATTATCTCTCCTGGGAACTAAGAAATTACCAGTCACTTCCAGGCATTGTGGATCATGTGACTGATCTATAGGACTGGTGGATGGAACACATTTACCTGTGTAATGTAAGCCTGAGTGTATGCTACGAATACTAGGGGAGTGTAACAATTGGGAACTTTGTTCATTAACCTCCCTGGCGTTATGCCCGACTGCAGTATGGTCACATTTTGTTCTTCGAACAAAACTGTGAACATGTCGGGATCGGGCATGACCGCCGGCCCTCTGCGAACCTGCAGCGATCTGTTCTGGCCATGATGACACAGAAGAGGCAGCACCATAGACCTCCATGTTAATGGAGGGGGTATTGCATTTACCTGCACACATGGCCGACGCCAGAAATGTGTAGAGGGGAGGGCGAGGAAGCATGGCAACATACTCGCGGTCTCCCGTACAGCTCCGTTTCGCGCCTTTTTTTTTTTTTAGGTGTTAAGCCAGGGGAAGCAGATGATTTTAGTTTGCTCTTATTTACATGTTTACAAGCTTCCTCGTACTGTAATAAAAGTAGAAGACCCACTCACGTTTAGATTCTCCGTTGATCTCCTAGCATGATGTCATCACACGTGGTTGGTCCTGCTGCGAATCAGCCGCTCACCCTTTGTGTGACGACACTTATTTTGGATGGAGACACTGGTTCCCATCCAAAGTAATGAAATCGATCGAAGAATTACCATGTCCGTAATGTCTAAAGCTGGCCATAAACCTTCAGATTTCTCTGTCAGATTTCCTTCAGATCAGATCAGATCTACCAACAACCATGTAGTATAGTGTCCTCCCTGATAGAATACATAGTGATTGGAAGGTGTAGAAAGGTCCTCATATTACATGGTTTTGGTAAAACAAAATCTGATCTGAAGGAAATCTGACAGAGAAATCTGAAGGTGTATGGCCAGCTTTAGACCGATTTGGCGACCAATTTCTGGCCGAATTAAAGGTTTAAGCTTTAAGCTTTGCAAGGCAGTTCGACCGGTGTGAGCGGTCAATAGGCCGTAAAATCGGGTGCAAATCTAAATGTGTATGGGGGGCTGAAGGGATCGACTTGCTGCTACAACAGATCTGTAATAATTTTTCTGGAACAGATCAGCCACTTTAGGGGTTCCTCTTGATAAAAGAGAAAAAAAAGAGTTCCTACACAGAAGTGCTTGTTTTTTCACCGTGTCAGCCTATTTAGAGATAGTAATGGATGCAAACTTTCACCCCTCGCCCCACAGTCAGATGCTGCAGTACAAACAATATGTATTTTCCCCACCAATGCCCCTCCCCCCATTCAATAAAAAAATAGAAAAAAGAGGAATGTAAAAAATGTTTGGGATGACCATTAAAAAAAAAAAAAGCATGGGGCAATGTGAAGAGAGGCTTCTCTCTCCTCTCTTCACAAAGTCTCACAGATGTGACACTGAGACACAGGGGCTTATGGGAGAGAATTCCCAGTAACCCCTGCAGCTTGTTACGCCCTGCCTAGGCAAGATGCAACACAGTGGGAGGGGATGTCTCTAAAAAGACACCCCTCCTGCTCTCAGAAATAGTTTTGTTTTTTTAGTTGGGTATCTCTGTGGTATCAGCTGAGCTGCATCCGATACTGCAGAGAGACCTAACAGGTGGTAGTTCCGCTTTAAGGAAACTATGGGCATGTCTCCACAGCGCTATGTGATCCGTCAGGACCCAAAAAA
The DNA here is from genome assembly GCA_036250615.1 of Ptychadena robeensis. NCBI lineage: Eukaryota > Metazoa > Chordata > Amphibia > Anura > Ptychadenidae > Ptychadena > Ptychadena robeensis. Next base: position 116,519,960 of record CM070037.1, on the reverse strand, counting down.
AAAATCTTGAAAAGCCTGTAATGCCCAGGAGGTTAATTAAGCACCTTTGTAGAGAGAAGAGCGAGTAGGGGAGTTTAGCTGGCCATACACCTTTAGATCTCACTGTCAGATATCCTTTAGATCTACCAACAACTATGTAGTGCCGGGTCCTCTACGATGGAACACAGGTAGACTTGATGGTTTAGAAAGTCCCTCATATTACATGGTTTTGGTGAAACAAAAGGAGATCTAACGGAAATCTGACAGAGAAATCTAAAGGTGTATGGGGGCCCTTACTTGACAAATCTCACCTGTTTCACCTCCAGTCTCAGAGATTCCAGGGTCTGTGATTTCCCATCCTGAAGGATGTTCAGCTTTGACTTGGCCAGGTGAAGTGGAGTTCGGCCGGCACGGTCCAAGGCATCCACTCTGGCACCTATAGAACAGGTAGAAGAGGATAGAACATACACATTTTAAATGTATTGACTTTTATTTTCTATATCAGAATATTTGGACAGTAACCACACAAAAATCTAGCTCACCTCCCCGCAGAAGGGTTGTAATGACTGGAACATGGCTGGTACACGCAGCTGGGGAGACAAATACAAGGGTGAGAACCATCATGTTATATATAAAAACATATAGAAGAGAAGGTACCATACCTAAATGTAATGGAGTATTCCCTATCCCATCTCTCTGGTTTGGATCAGCGCCGTGGTCCAGGAGCAAACGTACTGAAACAGCAAAAAATATGGATGGGAGCTGCTCATTCACCAATGGATTTATATATATTTAATATATTCGCATTGTTCGTGTATACAGAACTACCGCGCTTATACTCATTTTAGGGGCACTAGGGCTTGTTTTTGGGTAGGCGTTATTTTTACTTAGAAATATTAAGTAATTTGACCTCCCTAGACTAAATCAGTATAGTGTGTTTCATGTATAATTAGTTTGATGTAATGTATAGAATGGCCACAAGATGTCACTGCCGTCTGTTTTTATTTTTGTTCCAAATTCTCTATACTCCGCTCCGGCTTCCGGATTTTTTTTTACTTATTATTTTGCTTGGAGCGCCATTCACCCGTCTCTGCACACTGTGTGTACCCAAACACAGGGACCTGTGGGAGCTTTCTGGAATGCTGACAGTTGGCAGTAGCCAATCGAGTGAAATACAGCAGCTTTTTCTCTGGGTAGGTCTTTTTTTCGCGGGAGGCCTTATATTAGAAGCACAATGTTACATGCAGCTAGATCTTAGGCTATGTCTCCACAGCATTTTGCGATCTGTCGGGACACCCTACGTTAAATGCAGTGCTTGGCGGAGGGTCCCGACGGATCACATACACTTTACCTGCTCAGCGGATGATGTGTTCTCACAGCGCTGAGCCTATCCGCCAATACAGGGGTTAACGTAGTTAGCAGGGTGATCCACCGGGACCCCACAAAGCACTGCGCTTAATGTAGGGGTCTTGGCAGATCACAAAACAAAGTGGAAACATACCCTTACTTTAGGGGAAGGTCTTACAGTATATAAGCGTGGTGCACAAGCCCGGCACTTAAGTGGGCAACAGTCTACAGTCATAGCCCCCGATCTGTCAGTCCAAACCTCTGTCTGGTTTATGTCATAAACGCAACTGAGGCTTGATGTATGAAGTGTCTATTGACAGTCAAAGCGTCAGAATGATAAATAGCTAACGTGCCCATGAACGCTAAACGTCAGCTCACTGATAAAAGGGGCCGCAGTATGGTCTGCGAGGCAGATAACGTGGCCCTAAACTGAGCGAATGGGGATAGTTGTCCTCGTTGGATGCTCTGATGTCAACACGTTGGCTTGGCTTTTGCCCCAGAGCCATCATGGGGGTGTTATTTTAATGCCCCCCAAATGCCTGCATAAGTGTGCAAACGCTCACAGATGGGATCGCTCGGCTCCTTTCCGGGCCGAAGTAAACTGTCAGCAGCCTGGAAAGTCCCCCTGTAAATAGAACCATAACGTCCTTGGCGTTATGCCCGAAGCCAGTACGGGTGCAGTTTGATCGTGCATAAAACTGCGCCTGTGCCAGGATAAGGCACAAATGCTGGCTCTCCATGTGCCTGCAGAGCTGTAAGCACACTGAGCCTTTCTGGCCCCGTGTCTTTGGCGTCATCGGTGACGCATCCATGTTAATGGAGGAGGTGCCACTGTACTCCGCTGAGATTGCCCGGGCAGCAGCTTTTCGTGCCATAAAAATGGTCTACTTCCAGTGCAGCAGTGTGTTTGCGTTTGCACACTAACGCAGCTAAATATAGAACCTATGTACCCTATGTACTAACGCCCTTCCTCACGTGAGAGGCCTCTAAAGCTAGCCATACACGTGTCGATTCCTGAGCGATCGACGATCTGATCGATTCCGGTGTAGTCACAGGCGTCGATCGATCGACCATACAAGTCTGTGCCTACCACCTTAGGCCACCGATTCCTGGACAATTCTGTTACCAGTCGATCGATTCACAAATGTTAACGCCCCTTGATGTGTGCCCGATCGATCAGAAAACACCAACAGGTTGGTTCCCTGGCCGATCTGATTTGGGGGCCATGTCCATCGGTTGGGGTCGATTGGTCTTGGGCTGCACTAAATTCCTCGTCGATCGATCGGCGTGCACGCGCCAGGTGATCGATTGGCCAGGAATCGTGTGGGAAATCGACCTGTGTATGGCCCCCTTAACCTCTCTAGCGCACCGCCTGTACCGCACCGTTTTTAACAGTGTGGTACAGGCAATAGCAGCAGTGTACGAGGTACACTGCCTGCCATTTCCTCCCTCCCCCCTCCCCTCTCCACACAGCCAGTGTCATTCATGACACAAGCTGGGAGGGCTGGAAAGCAGAGGCCCCTCCATTAACATGGAGGTCTATGGCACTGCTCACCCTCGCCCCCTTCCGCGTCACCACGACGCGATCAGTGAACCCCGGAAATGCTGCGGCTGGAAGCAGCATCGCTGTAGCTTTCCGGGGATATGCGGCTCTTCACACAAACTCTGGACGAGATGGGCTCGTCATGAACACTAAGGAGGTTAAGACCTGGTTCACACCTATCACACACGTTCTGCCCAAGTTACCTCAGGGCGAGTTTCTCAGCTGAGAAAACTCACCTGTGCCTTGGTGGTTCTGAGCATTGGCATACCGGCCGATGCTTCAGTGCCAACGCCCCAACTGCGTCACTGGTGACAGTGTAGGGTGAGCAGCGCCATTGACCTCCATGTAATGGGGGAGGCATCGCTTATTTCAAGCACACCTCGGGCATCACTGGTGACACCGCAGGTGTGTTCAGGACCTCCTGGCGGCCCAGAAATTGCAGCGGAATATATTGTGGTAAGCCGCGATTGCCTGTGGTGCGCCTGTGATTTACACTTTTAATTCCCTGTTCGTGTAGTGAGTTTAAAGAAGAACACCCTTCTGATGATGTCAAGTCACAGCAGAGAATGAAATGTGACAGCTGGAAGCCCAGTGACAGTCCGGAAAGATGTCATCACAATCAGCATCAGTTTTAAAAATATAATACAAACAAACCATCATACGTGGCGTTCTGTATTGTCATCAGACATCTGTCTCATCTTACCGATTTGGTCATTTCCGTTGCAGGATGCAAAGTGCAGCGCTGTGCGTCCCTTGTCATCGGCCGCACATGGGTCTGCTCCTTCGTCTAGCAAATGCTGCACTGCAAAGACGCCAGGAATATTATTATTATTATTATGGCTTAGTAGATGTAATCCAATATAATTACTCCTTACTTGGTCAATAACCTAAACATTTAAAATGATAAAGTCAAAATGATCTACCATCCATATTCATCTATATATACACTTTTGATAAGCAAACAAAATGGCATACAGCCAATGAGAATGAGGCCCAGGTGTCATACAGCCAATGAGAACGAGGTACAGAAGGCATACAGACTATAAAAGAATGATGTGCAGGTGATATACAGCCATAGGAATGAGGCATAGGTGGCATACAGCCTGTAAGAATGAAGCACTACAGCATACAGCTATAAGAATGAAGTGCAGGTGGCATACAGCTATAAGTATGACGTGAAGGTGGCATACAGCCTGTAAGAACGAGGAGCAGAA
>CM070037.1:116501204-116514134 GCA_036250615.1 Ptychadena robeensis | reverse complement strand
TGGGGACAGTTAGGGGTGTGTTTATGTACCAGGTTGGAGATGTAAGGAGGACAGGAGGTGCGGGGTGATAAAAGCAAGACGCAGAACTTTGAATTTGATTCTCTGGACAATTGGAAGCCAGTGTAGAGATTTGCAGAGAGGAGCAACAGATGAGGAGCGGTTAGAGGAGTAGATGAGTCTAGCCGCACCATTCATAATAGACTGAAGAGCTGTCAGTCTAGCTAGAGGAAGACCAGAGAGGATGATGTTGCAGTAGTCCAGAGGAGAAATGATGAGAGTGTACCAGGACTTAGGTGGTTTCTGGGGGCAGAAAGCGGAATATCTTGGAGATGGAAGTGGCAGGATCTAGCAATGTTCTGTATGTGGGAGTAAAGGAGAGCAGAGTCACAGGTGACACCAAGGCAGCGTGCTTGTGGGATAGGGGAGACATTTAGAGTCAAGTGAGATATCCCAGGGGCCGGTTACATGTATGAACATGTGTTGCCCAAAGCACATCAAAATGCATAAGGAGTGAACCCGGTCTAATAGGAAGCCACATGGAAATACCGTAATTCTCCTATTACATTACTGAACGAATAATCACCTTATGGGACCTGCGATGTCCTAACTGCTCAATGCAGCGATCACTGAACTACAAACCTGCATAACCCCAAATTATTTAGTTTTTATTTATAAGTCGACAAGGATCAACTATTTAAAAATAATAACAATAATTACAATAATGATTTGGAATGTATTTTTATCGGCTGTTCATGTGGAGTCTGAAGTTTGATCATTACATGTTTATATTTAAAACATAGTTTTAATAAAATAATAGAAATAAAACATAATTATAGGGATAATGACATACCTGTATCAATGTCGTTCCCATTGGCAGCTTCTCTTAACTTCTTTAGAGCTGTTGGTAAACAAAGTTATAAACTAAATTATTTATGTGTACAAACCATAAACATTCTCTTGTTATGTCCAAGTTTTAGTACATAGCGTGACAAGTACATATAGTGAACGGTACGTGAGTTATGTTGGAAGGGCTGCACTTCCATTCATTCATCATGGAGGATGACAGCTATCTTGTAGCTACTTGTGCACGCTGGTGACGTACATTCAGGGAATCCCCCCCATAGACCCCATTACTACGGACATGCTGAAATGATATATACACACACTATACAGTGTATATGAAAGCAATAGAGATGGGTCATCCTGCATGACAGCACCACTGTTGGTGACCAGCACTGACACTGAATAGAAGGAGGGCTGAGAACAGGTCACTTATCCTGTGTATAGACATTTCAAGGAGTCAGCGATCTCTGTAGGTCTCTGTCAGTGATCTCTGTCAGTGATCTCTGTATGTCTCTGTCAGTGATCTCTGTAGGTCTCTGTCAGTGATCTCTGTAGGGATCTCTGTATGTTCTCTGCAGGGAATCTTGTATGGTCTCTGTCAGTGATCTGCTGTTATGTCTGTCAGGCGATCGAAGGGTGTTCAGTGATGTCTTATGTCTCGTCAGTGATCGCAGGGTGCAGTGATGTCTGTATGTCTCTGCAGTGATCGCAGGGTGTCAGTGATTGTCTGTATGTCTCTGCGTGATAGCAGGGGAGGGTCAGTGATTTGTCTGTATGTTGTCAGTAAACGCAGGGGTGCAGGGGGTGTCTGTATGGCCTATGTCAGTGATATTCAGGGGGGTTTTGTCTGTCAGTGATCTCGTATGTCTCGGTCAGGATCGCAGGGTGTCAGTGATCTCTTGTAGGTCTCTGTCAGTGATCGCAGGGCGGTCTCGAAGTGATTCAGGATATCTGCAGTGATCGCAGAGAACAGAGTGTCAGTGATTCCCTGTATGTCTCTGTCAGTGATCTCAGGGTGTCAGTGATCTCTGTAGTCTCTGTCCGTGATCGAAGCGGTGGCAGTGATCGCAGGATCAGGATGTCTCTGTCAAGTGATAGAAGGGTGTCAGTGATCTCAGGAGGGTCTGTCAGTTGATAGGCAGGGTGCAGTGATCCCTGTTATGTTCTCTGTCAGTGATCGCAGGGTTTGTCAGTGATTCTGTATGTCTTGTCAGTGATCGCAGGGTTCTGTCAGTGATCGCAGGGGGGTCAGTGAATGTCTGTCAGTGATCGCAGGATTTGTCTCTGTCAGTGATTCGCAGGGTGGTGCAGGGATCTCAGGAGGTCTGTCGTGTCGCAGGGTGATCGTGATACCTGTAGGTCTCTGTTAAGTGATCGCAGGGGTGTCAGTGATCTTGTAGTTTGTCAGTGATCGCAGGGCGTCAGGGATCGCAGGGGTCAGTGAAGTCTGTCAGTGATCGCAGGGTTTCTCTGTCAGTGATCGCAGGGGTGTCAGTGATTCTCAGGAGGTCTGTCAGTGATCGCAAGGGTTGTCAGTGATCCCTGTATGTCTCTGGCAGTGAATCGCAGGGTGTCAGTGATCTCTGTATGTCTTGTCAAGTGATCGCAGGGTGTCAATGATGTCGTATGTCTCTGTCAGTGAAACGCAGGGTGTCAGTTGATGTTGTATGTCTCTGTCAGTGACGAAGGGTTGTCAGTGGATGTCTGTAGTCTCTGTCAGTTAACGCCGGGGTCAGTGATGTCTGTATGTCTCTGTCAGTGATTCTCAGGGTTTGTCTGATACCTGTATGCTCTGCAGTGGATCTCAGGGTGTCAGTGATATCTGTATGTCTCTTCCAGTGATCATCAGGTGTCAGTGATTCCCTGGATATTGTCTCTGTCAGTAATTCAGGGTGTCAGTGGATCTTCTGTATGTCTCTGTCAGTGATCGCAGGGTGTCAGGGATCCCTGTATGTTCTCTGTCAGTGATCGGCAGGGGTCAGTGACAGACCGGCATAGTATGAAGGCTCATGCTCCTCTCACCATAGCTCTCCGTCCCCAGGGGAACATCGTTCGATATTCGTGTGTCGATGAGACTGCATTCGCCCCCCGAAAATTCCTCTTCTGCTTCTAGGGTTCATCCAATCGCGCTCTCAGCAGCTCGGGAACGTGGAAGGGCCAGTATTCACCCCGAACCCCGGCGCTTAGGTCAGCGCTGGAATAATCGCCGTGTTCGGCTCCTCCAGGTCCCCATTACCTCCGCAGGTTCCGGACATCCTTAGGCCGCCAGTCAGTAATCACACAAGCGGATCTGCAAACCGAGCGGAGATGAGCAGAACAGCGAGGGAACCCTACCGAGCTCGTCAGGATACCAACAGATGAGCCAACTTGCGTAAGACATTTTTCAGAAACTAGGGGCGGCCTTTCTCTATCAGAGTGGTTGTATAGTCGGGTGGTCACGGGTTCATCTTCCACTTCCGGTTTATTCTGCGTTATGTCATAATCCTCCAACCACCCCTCATTCCCTGATTCCTGTGATCACCACCTGACTCTCCTTGTGCTTATTATATCTCCTTACTACCAAATCATCCCACCACTTCCCTCTTCCTCATACCTGATATGTGATCACCACCGAACACTCCTCCTATAATGTTTTATTAATTCATCCCTTACGACAATAATAATCACAACCAAATTCTCTCTCCTCTACCCTGATCAACTTGTGCAACACCTTCAATCCGCCTCAGTGATTTTAATTTTCCTTACTACCATAATAATCCCACAACCACTTCCCTATCTCATACGGATCATGTGACCACCACCGGACATCCTCTAGGTGTTATAATCATCCTTACTACCATATCCTACCAAACCACTTCCCTCTCCTCATACCCTTGATCATGGACATCACCGACTCCTCCTCTGTGTATTATAATCATCCTTACTACCATATCATCCCAACCACTTTTCCCTCTCCTCATAACCTGATCATGTGATCAAGACGAACCTGACTCCTCCTAGTGTTATTATATCATCCTTATACCATATCCTACAAACACTTCCTCTCCTCATACCCTGATACATGGACCAACACCTCACTCATCCTGTGTTCTTATGTTATTACTATCATCCCTTACTACCATAATCCTACCAACCACTTTTTCCTCTCCTCATACCTGATATGTGACCACCACTGATCCTCCATGTGTTATTATATTATCCTAATACCATATCCTACCAACCACTTCCATCTCTCCTCATACCCTGATTCATGGGGGACCACCACCTGACTCCTCGCTGTGTTATTATATCATCCTTACTACCATAATCCTACCAACCACTTCCCTCTCCTCAATACCCCTGATCATGTGACCACAACATGAATCCTCACTCTGTGTTATTTATTATCCTTACTACCATAATCCTACCAAACCACTTCCCTATCCTCATACGATGCTCATGTGTCCACCTGATCCTACTTGTGTTATTATGATCATCCCTTACTACCATAATCCTTACCACCACTTCCCTCTCCTTCATACATGATCATGTGATCAACACCCTGACTCTCCTCTATGTTATTATATCTACCTTACTATCCATAATCCTACCAAACCACTTCCCTCTCCTCATACCCCTGATCATTGTGATCACCACCTGATCCTCATTGTGTTTATTATATCATCCCTTACTAACCATAATCCTTACCAACCACTTCTCTCTCCTCATACCAGGACATGTGATCACCACCTGGCTCCCCTATGTTTATTATATCATCTTTCCACTACCATAATCACTACCAACCACTTCCATATTCCTCATACCCGATAATGTGACCACCACCTGAATCCTCCTATGTGTTTTATTCATCCTTACTACCAATAATAGTCCCAACCACTTCACCTATCCTCTACCATGATCCCCCATTGTGATCACCACCTGCTCCTCTTCTGTGTTATTATATTATCCCTTACTACCATAATCCTACCAACCACTCCCTCTCCTTCATTTACCCTGGATCATTGGGCCAACACCTCACTCATCCTCGGTTATTATATCATCCCTTACTACCATAATCCTACAAACCACTTCCCTTCCTCACTACCCTGATAATGTGACACCACCTGACTCCTCCTATGTTTCTTATATCATCCTTACTACCATAATCCTCCAACCACTTCCCTTTCCTCATACCATGATCAGGTTGACCACCAACCTGAATCTTCTCTGTGTATTATATATCCGTTCTACATAACCTCACCCCTTAACAACCACTTCCCTCTCCTCATACCCTGATAGTGTGAACCCACCGACTCATATTATGTGTCATTATATCATCCTTAATACCATAATCTACCAACCACTTCCATCTCCTCATACCTGATCATGTGACCACCACCTGACTCCTCCTCGTGTTATTATATTATCATTACTACCATAAATCCACAACCACTTCCTTCCTTCTAAGGCTGATCATGTGATCCCACCTGACTCCTCCTATGTGTTATATATCATCCCCTTACTAACATATCCTACAAACCACTTCCCTCCCTCATACGCTGAATCATTGGATCACCACCTTGACTCCTCCTCTGTGGTAATATATTATCTTACTACATAATCCTACAACCACTTTCACTCTCCTCATACCCTGACATTGTGATCACACATGACTCCTCCTCTGTGTATGATATAATCCGTACTACATATCCTACACAACCAACTTCTTCTCCTCATACCCTGATCATGTGATCACCACCTGGAATTCCTCCTATGTGTTTATTATTATCCTTACTACCATAATCCTACAAACCACTTCCATCTCCTAATACCCTGATCATGTGACCACCACCTGACCACTTCTCTGTGTTTATTATATCATCCTTACTACCATAATCCTCAAACACACTTCCCTTCTCATACACCTGATCATGTGACCACCACATGACTCATTCTCTGTTATTATATCATGCATTACTACCATAATACTACCAACCACTGCCCTTCCTCATACCATGATCAGTGATCACCACCTGACTCCTCCTCGTGTTATTATAGTCATCATTACTACCATACTCCTACCAAACCAATTACCCCCCTCTCCTCATACCTGATCATGGACCAAAGCAACTGACTCCTTCTCTGTTATTATATCATCCTTACTTACAAATCCTACCAACACTTCCCTCTCCTCATACCCTGATCATGTGATACACACCGGACTCCTCCTCTGTGTTCTTATATTCATCCTACTACCATAATCATCCAAACCACTCCCTCTCCTCTACCCTGATCATGTGACCACCCACCTGACCTCCTCCTCTGTGTTATATATCATCCTTACCTACCATAATCCTACCAAACACTTCACCTCTCCTCATACCCTGATCAGATGAAACACACACTGACTCTCTCTGTGTTATATATTATCTTATACCATTAAATCCTACCAACACCCTCCCATTCCTCATACCTGATCATGTGATCACCAACTGAATCCTCTCTGTTGATTATATCAAGCCTTATACCTAATCCCCCCCTCCCATCCAACAATTCTTCTCATCATACCCTTATAGTGATCACCACCTGACTCCTTATCTGGGTTATATATCATCCTTATACCATATCCTTACCAAACACTTCCCTCTCCTCATAACCTGATCATGTGACCACCACTGACTCCTTCTCTGTGTTTTATATCATCCTTACTACCATAATGTCATTCCCAACCACTCCTCTCCTCATACCCTGATCATGTGATCACCACCTGACTCTCCTATGTTTTATTATATCATCCTTACTACCATAATCATCCGAAACCACTTCCCTCTCTCATACCTGATCAGAGTGACTCACCACCTGGACTCCTCCGATGTGGTTATTATATCATCCTTACTACCATAATCCTACCAACCACTTACATTCCTCATACCCTGATCATGTGACCAAAACACTCACTCATCCTCTGTGTATTTATCATCCCTGACTACCATAATCCTACCAACCACCTTCCCCTCTCCGTCATACCATGATCATGTGACCACCACCGACTCCTCATCTGTGTATTATATCACCATTCCTACTACCATAATCCTACCAACCACTTCCTCTCCTCATACCCTGATCATGTGACCACCAACAATGACTCCTCCTAGGTGTTATTATATCATCCTACTACCTAATAATCCCCCAACCACTGCCCATCTCCTCATACACTGATAATGTGACCACCACCCTGAGCCTCCTACTCACGTGTTATTTTCATCATTACTACCATAATCATACCAAACACTTCCACTCTCCTCATACACTGATCATGTGATTCAACCACCTGACTCCTCCTCTGTGTTATTTATCATCCTTTACTACCATTAATCCTACAACCACTGCCCTATCCTATACCCTGTCATGTGAATCACAACTGAACTTCCTACACGTGTTATTATATCATCCTTACTACAAATCCTACCAACCACTTCCCCTCCTCATACCCTGATCATGTGATCACCACTGACTCTCCTCGGTGTTATTATATCATCCCTACTACCATATCATCCCCAACACTTCCCTACTCCTCATACCCTGATTCATTGACCATCAAATGACTCCTCCTCGTGTTATTATATTATCCTTAATATCCTACCAACCACTTCCCTCTCCTCATACCCTGATCATGTGATCACCACCTGACTCCTGTGTGTGTCACACACAACTGATGTGATCCACACAGCAATAGTTATACCCGCACCCCAAATGAAATCGGACCAGCCAAGCACTCACTATACATGATTTACAATTCAGCCGCAGTTTGCATTACGCAGTGTGAGAAAGCTCAGTAGAGATGGTCGAATTTCTTTTCAAAAATTCGACCATTTCGACGGTTTCGACTTAATTGCAAAGCCCCTGAGCATGGTATCATCACCAAACTTGGGGATGTAGAGAAGGGTTGGGGGTATACTCCAAAAAAGAAAGTATGTCTCTAACACAAATAGTCTTTTCACAAATTAAGTTCAAAGTCGAGTAAAAATTTCGAAAATCGGAATTTCGACTTTAACTTTAAACTTAATTTATGCAAAAACTACATGTGCTAGAGCCATACATACATTTTTTTTTTAAATGTTCTCCCAACCCATCTCTACATCTCAGTAATTTTGGTGATGATACCGTTTTCAGGGGCTTTGCAATCAGCTCACAAAGTTAGCAAGTCGAAAAATTCGACCATCTCTAAAGCTCAGTATTCAGCTTCCTAGGACCTATGCAGCCTATAGATGTCCCTAAACATCTGAGGGCCCTTTCACACTTGTTGCGCTGCAGCTGCAGTATAGTACAGCAATGCAGCACAGCTAGCAATAATTCTGCTCTGTTCACACTGGCACACTGGTTTACAGTGCAATGCCACTTGTTATCATAGAATCGCTTCTGCGTGCAGTTGTGCAAACGCAGCACAAGCATCTTCTGTACACTGTGCAATTGTAGTGCTAAACACAGCTTTTCGGGAGTAAAGCTGGCCATTCACCTTTAGATCTATCTGTCAGATATCCTTTAGATCTACTAACAACTATGTAGTGCCGGGTAGAGATGGTCAAATTTTTCGACTTGCTAACTTTGTGAGCTGATTGCAAAGCCCCTGAAAACGGTATCATCACCAAAATCAAAGTAAGGCTCTAGCACATGTCGTTTTTGCATAAATTAAGTTCAAAGTTATAGTCGAAATTCCGATTTTTTAAATTTTGACTTGACTTTGAACTTAATTTGTGAAAAGACTATTTGTGTTAGAGTCATACCTTCTTTTTTGGAGTATACCCCCAACCCTTCTCTACATCTCCAGCAAGTTTGGTGATGATACTATGCTCAGGGGCTTTGCAATTAGGTCGAAACCGTTGAAATGGTCGAATTTTTTTTCATCTCTAGTGCCGGGTCCTCTGCGATGGAACACAGGTAGACTTGATGGTTTAGGAACAGTGGTGGTTAACTGAGTTGATATGGGGGGCCACAAGTGTGGCCCTCAGCTTTACTAAAGGGCCGCACATAACATCGATGTAGACCCTCACCTCGTCTGCATATCTCAGCAGGCGGTGGACCAGCTACCTACAGCACCCACCCCCCTCCGGCCCCTGGGTGCAGTGGTCATATGCAGACCTGGTTTCCCCGATCTACACTGACAATTTTACTGATGTAGGACCGCCAAAGTTGATTAGTAAACCTGGGTCAGTGTGTGCCCACTTTACAGGTGAGTTCCTCTGCCCTATGTATTAATAGTTAGGTTTTGGGGCCGCATGTGGAGGACCGAGGGGGGCCGCAGGTTGGGCACCTAGGGTTTAGAAAGTCCCTCATATTACATGGTTTTAGTAAAACTGAAGGAGATCTAAAGGAAATCTGACTGAAATCTAAAGGTGTATGGGGGCCCTTTACAGACACAGTAGCTTTACCGCTAGCATGCCTTGGCACAGATCTTTCCCTGGAGCTAATCTAAAGCAGGGAACAGACAGCTCGATTTTGGAGCCGTCCGATGGTCCCTGCAGCAGCGTGATGGTGATTGATTGGTCCTGTTTGAAAACAGCGATGGGCGCATATCATATGGGCCAGATAGATGGCCGTGAGCACGCTCGAAGCGGCCATCGATCTTGCCCATATCTACATGTGTGTACCCTGATTAATGTTGAGGTCTGATGACCAGGAACATATTTAGGTAGATGATTGGGCAATGCACGAGGATGCCAGATGACCCTTTCACACTATCTACACTGCAATGTCTGTTCACGTTTTGTACAGTACACACTTGTAATCAGGACGCGCTGCATTAGCATCTCTAACTAGTGTGAAAGATCCCTTAGAAAACACGCTGCTTTCCTTTACTTAAACGGCATCATCAGGAGCTGCAATGCTCCTGATGCGGGCAGCAGAGTACACTGCCCCAACCTCATTGAGACACTGGCAATGTGGGCTGGGCATAGTGACAATCCTACATTAACACTGAGGTCTATGGGGCCGCCCCTCGCCCTGACAGGAATCAGCGAGCCTGCAGCGATGCAGAATCACTGCAGGCTCATACAGCACTGGCATGTTTGCGTACTGGGTTCGGCATTACACGCAGAAGGTTTATACGGACAGGAAGAAAAACATTCTTAATAGTCTAATGAGTTAAGCAATAGAAACAAGTACAAAATCACTCATGGGCATGTCGCATTGCGCATGTGTGACGGGGGTTTCAGAGGTGTCTCCTGACTTGATTATTAATTAACGACCAAAGAATTATATATTAAAAAGAAAAAAATCTTTATTATACAGATAAAAACATATGGCTCATTGTTAGAAAAATTCGCAATTTAGGACATGTCATGAGACATCAAATGCATTTCTCAGCAAGGTGGAAAAAAGGCCCCACACAAATAGGGCCCCTGTTGCACCTTTCACAATTCCAGCTCAGTGTAACATTTGGGTGATTGTCGACGCGTTTCGTCCACCAAGGGACTTTCTCAAGACTTATACACCCTGTCAATGCCAGAATAACCTGCCAATATAACAATACAGTATAGGTATAAATTATACCATTTTATAAGGAACGTTTTTATAAGAAAATGCAAGTGGCTAACCTGCTTAACCTCCCTAGCGGTTGAGACGAGCCTAGCTCGACCGAGCTTCAGGCTCGCCTCAACCGCCGGGAAAGCAGGCAGCGGGGAGACCCTATGCCTCCCCGGAAAGCTGCAGCGATTGTCTTCATCGCTGCAGCATTTCCGGGTTGGCGGCACCGCCCCGATCGCGTCACGGTGACGCGGAAAGGGGCGGGGGGGCGGCACCATAGACCTCCATGTTAATGGAGGAGCGCCGGCTTCCCCTCTCACGCAGCTGTTGTCAGTAATGACAACAGCTGCGCGTAGAGCTCCGGCGAGATGCACTCTGTACACTGCCTTGATCGCCCGTACAACGTCGCGATATGGGCGGTGCGCTAGGGAGGTTAAGAAAGAACATCCTACCTGTTCAAAAGGGCTGTTCTTTTATATGGATTCTTTTATATGTACCAAAAAAATGATATTGAGTTAAGCTGTCTCAGTCGGGACCTCAGTTGTGTGCTCAGTCGGGACTTCCTACATTAAAGCTAGGAACCCACGGCTCGATTTAAGCGTACAATCGATGTAAATCAATGAAAATTTACATCGATTGTACCAAAATCGTAGCGCGGACACATGGTACAATCGACGATTTTAGTTCGATGAAGAGCTTTACATCGATTGAAAAGTGATCGGACTAGTTGGAAAATAATAGTCGAATTGTACCATGATCGTACTACTTTTTCATTTTCATCCTACAATTGTATTCCATGAAGTGATAGTTTACTGTTTGTAGGGCATCAATGGCATCGACGATTTTAGTCAATAATCGATGTTTTCTACATCGATATTGTACTACGATTGTATGACACTATAGCGCACACGGTACAATCGATAAAATACCAAAATCGAGGTTCTTCATCTAATCTTACATCGATTGTATGCTTAAATCGAGCCGTGTGTTCCTAGCTTAGCGTAGTGCTTGGTGGGGGTCTGACAGAGCACAAATACATTACTTGCCCGGCTCATGCCCCGTGTTTACATGGCGTTGGGCGGTGCAGGGGCCGCTTTTCGACCTTTTTGCTGAGATCAAGTGTAGTATCTGTTCTTATCAGTTCCCTGAGAGTGCTTTGGCATTCCTTTCCGGTGATAGGGATGCTCTGGGGTAACTCAGACTTGGACCGGCATGGCCTGCGGTACAGGGAAGTGCGGATGGTTAGATCCGACTGCTGGCTGACTGCAGCCATGTGGCGTAATTGGTAGACAGTATCTTTGGGAAACTAGGAGGATGCATGTTAGTACCGACCATCATGCCACCTGAGACGAGCAGCTCTGCTGCATCTTGTGATTGGCTGTGGGTCGAGGTTGAACCTCGGAGGTTAGTGCCTCTGGTTGGGACCCAGAGGTGCCATAAAATCACTTGTAAAATCACTTGTGGGGGACGTGTGGCTTCGGCTGCCATCCCCCCCGCCCATGGGCAATCCTTGCTTGCTTGGAGTGTTCGCACTTTTTGTGCACTTACTTTTTAGTTTGCACACGAGTTTTCGTTTGTGTGCTTGCACTCACTGATGGCTCAATAAAAAGAGGGGGTTAACGTAGTGCAGTACGCTAACCCCTGCATCAGCAAATGTGTGAACCGAGGATCCACCTGGCAGGTAATGTATCTGTGCTCTGTCAGACCACTGCCAAGCACTGTGCTTGGTCCTGACAGAGCACACAACCCAGTGGAGACATAGCCTTACACTACCTAAACCTCCTATGTCCTTAAGGTACACTGTCTCTTACCAGCTGTATAATCAGATAGAAGGAAAAGAAAACTAAGGCAGACGCCACATTTAAAAACTAAAATGCAATGCATACTGTTTTTTGGGTGGAATAATTCTTTAATACAGCATTAAGAATATACACTGTAACCAGATTTTGGGATTAAATATTTCCTTTGTCTCTCCAATTCCTCCACATTACACTGCACAGCGATCCCGCAGCATTACACCCCATGTGCTTCCCACAGACTACCTTACCGCGGCGAGCTGCATACCATATGACCAACCACCAATCAGGTCGGGCGTTACAACCACATCCCGGGACCTATGTATTGAACAGACGTCTATGATTGGCGGAGCCGTGTGCCGGAGACGAGGTCATCTCTGATCGCCGGAAGTGTCTTTCTCTTTCCTGTCCTGTGCGCGGTTCAGTTACCGGTGCTCGGCCTGTGTGGTGTAACCGGTGACCATGTCTTTCGGGAACGAGGAGTACGAAGCGACTGTACGTATTAATTAGCTAAGAGCTCCTTTTGTTATCGCGTTGTCTATTGTGCGCACGCGCGCTCCCTATACCGATCTGTACAATGCATAGGAAGCCAGAGCCTTGGGTGATGTTATGTGTCACGTGATTTTAATATGCCCAACATTAATATTCAGCATAAGTTATTATATAGTGTCTTTATAAACTCCCTATATAGACCCCCACAGTACCCTCCTGCAGCGTTGTTCAGCCATGCAGCAGGACTAAACAGATAACACCCCCCCCCCCCCAATTGACAAAGGAACATTAACTCATT
>CM070037.1:116482088-116492883 GCA_036250615.1 Ptychadena robeensis | reverse complement strand
GATCAGAAGGGGTTACTAAAATGGTAATCCCCCCTCTGAGTCTCCTCTGCCATTTTGATTTCCCACTCTTATTCCCCCTGTGTCATTTTAAGTGATCCCCCCCACCCTAAGACGTAGGGCACCTTTTGAGTGCAAAAACCAATATAAGACACTGTCTTATTTTCAGGGAGACACGGTTTGATTCCAGAATTGTGGAGCACTACACCAACGTTTCAGTTCTAAAATAAATAGTCTTAAATATGTATTATCTATTTAAGTATAAAGCTCCTTAACTCCTTTATTTTACTGGTTTGTAATCATCTGACACTCGGGTTTTGTTTTTTCTGTAGGGAGGACCCACACTAGAGCAGCGATTTGAATCCTATTACAACTACTGCAACCTTTTCAATTACATTCTTAGTAAGTATTTTAAATCCTTAAGAAACATTGTAGTTGTATTAATGTGAATGAACAGAGTATAATGTGTGTTGTGTATTGCTTTGTGTTTTTAGATGCAGATGGTCCAGCTCCTTTAGAGTTGCCTAACCAGTGGCTGTGGGATATTATTGATGAGTTTATATACCAGGTAAAGTATTCAATAGAAGTTGCTGTTGTGTTGTTAATTTTTCATGTTTTTATATAAACATATTGTGCTTAAGTTTCTCTTTGTTTTTATTTCTTCAGTTCCAGTCATTCAGCCAGTATCGATGCAAGACTGCCAAGAAATCCGAGGAAGAGATTGAATTCCTGCGCTCTAATCCTAAAATCTGGAATGTGCACAGCGTCTTGAATGTCCTGCATTCCTTGGTGGACAAATCCAACATTAACCGTCAGTTGGAGGTGTATACCAGTGGAGGTGAGAGAGTGATCCTGGGGCCCTATCCAGTGTAGAGATCATGAAATGCATTTGCCACCAATAGGATGTGGAGTTCTTCATTTGGGAAGGAAGGCACCTGCTGCATTAAATGAAGAGAAATGTATATGCTTAATGGAGGAATTTCTCCTAAAGCCCACTAGATCAGTCTGTACAATTTCCATTAGATCTACCAAAAACTGTAGTATAGTACCTTCCTTAAAAACATAGTGATTGGAAGGTATATATCACTGCTATGTAGTGCCGGGTCCTCCCTGATAGAATACCTCCTAGCACAGGATGGATGGTTCTTGTAATTATTCTTCCTTTAATTAAAATCGATTTGCTTCTTTAATGGCTTTCACACCAGCTGTGCTGCAGCACCGCAACGCAGCTCGGATGGTGTAAACGCAGTATACATTGCAGGGCTCTTTCACACTGTGCGCTCAGGTCTTGCTCCCTCCACCAATCTGGATCTGAATCCAGTGATGCTCCGCCCCTCCGTGGACTTAGCAGGTTCCATGAATGCCACCACGCAAGCAGAAATGTTTTGGCCTTGTGGTTGTAAGTCAAAGCTAAAATTTTGGTTGTAACTCCCGGACGGACATTTGTTTGTTTTTATAGGGGACCCAGAAAGTGTGGCTGGTGAATATGGCAGACACTCCCTTTACAAGATGCTTGGGTACTTCAGCTTGGTCGGTTTGTTGCGTCTGCATTCCCTGCTTGGAGATTATTATCAGGCTATCAAGGTTTTGGAAAACATTGAACTCAATAAGAAGGTATGATGCCCCCGTCCTCTGGAATGAGAACTCGGACGTGCTCCTTTTTTAGGTTTAGAACTTTTTTTTTCAAACATGGGTTGTTTTATTGCAGTGGTTCCAAACTGGTGGGTAGGTCTCCCTGGGGGCGTGTGAAGGTATTCCAGGGGGGCACAGATTATCACCTGTGTTTGAATAGGAAGGGGGGGGGGCTTGATAATGTTCCTAAATAGTAAAGGGGGACCCTGCAAGGAAAGTTTGAGAACCACTGCATTGTGATCACTGATAACAGCTTTGTATTTAATCACTTTTACCAACACAACACAATACAAGACATATTGTTGCCCCATTGTATGTCTGATGTGGCTGTCCTGTTACCTGGAACAATAGTACCATGGGGTCTCCATTTAGTTAACATACATATTGAATTGTTAAAAGGGAACAATGTTTATTTTTCTGGTTCCCTTTTCTATACTTCTGTTTAATGTTTCATTTTAATCTCTATCATGTATTTCAGAGTATGTACTCCCGTGTTCCAGAATGCCAGGTGACCACCTATTACTATGTTGGTTTTGCCTATCTCATGATGAGAAGATACCAGGACTCTATACGTGTCTTTGCCAACATCCTGCTTTACATTCAGAGGACCAAAAGTATGTTCCAGAGGACAACCTACAAGTATGAGATGGTGAGAAGGGTTTTTATTTCTGCTTTTTTTCCCCCTACAGCTAAAGTGTTGTCATTCTCACCGGCCTCCTCTTGGTTTTCACAGATTAATAAGCAGAACGAGCAGATGCATGCTTTGCTGGCCATCGCTCTGACCATGTATCCTATGCGCATTGACGAGAGTATTCACACACAGCTGAGGGAGAAGTATGGCGACAAGATGCTGCGGATGCAAAAGGGGTAAGGAGGTGTGATGGGTTGTTACAAAAGTTTTGTAATTGCGTGAAGAAAAATTTAATAGGTATTCAACTTGGAAATGATCCTTTTCTTTTGAATGCTGCATCATACATCAGTCCTCTGCACCGGAAATGCATGGTAATGGACATCATGGAAAAAGAGCCTAAGGGGGGGGGGGGGTTCCACTTCCGCCAGTCCAGACGGTTCACTTTCCTGTTCTCACAGCGCTGAGCCGTTCTGCCAAGGCTGAACGTAGTGGAGTACATTGAGCCTCTGCATCGGCAGATGTCTGAACACAGCATCCACGGAGCAGGCAACATCCATGTGCTCCCTCGGGATCCCCAACAAGCAATACACTTAGCGTAGGGGGTCCCGACGGATGTGGAAACACCCCCAAGGTTGGGTCTACATTTTGTTCTTTCCTTGTGGGGTGGGGGGGGGGGGTGAATGTGCCAGTCTATACTGGAGCGCCATAACCCACGTTAGAAGGTGGCATGGCAGACACTTCACAACACACCCGCCCAGTAGAAGCAAAATTACTTGGAATTGTTCAGACACATATGTCTGTGCATAGTTTTGCTCTTATGTGAAGTTAATAGTTACCTTCCATGTTTGCCACCAGGATTTTATGCCAAACCCCTCTCTGTATGTAACGGGAACAATACCCTACCAGCATACATGAGTCCAATTCATGTAAGAAAAACATTGCTTCTACATGAACCCTCTGGGCATAAAAAGTGTGCGCCTCTGTCAATCCACCGTGATTCTCCCTCTTCCCCCCTTTCACATTGATGATGCCGGAGTGGTGCTGGGAAAAAAAGCGACGGCACCTCCTTTATATGGAGGCCAATGGCGCTGTCCACCACCTATTTCTCCGGTGCCATCTATGATGTCATCAAGGTGGACTCACCAATACAGAGAAACTCAGGGGGGATCCCACCGGGCAGGTGAGTACGCCCAATGTTGGCTCGGGGTGATTATTGTTGGTAGAGGCTAACCCCCCAGGAGGGAGGTCAAAATTCTGTTATGATCTAGCCATATTTCTCACAACTGCTAAAAATTTCTTATGCATTCTTGTGTCACGACATGTTTTATATTTATGTAGGTTGTATGGTGTGTGCCTGTGGATGCAAGTTTTCTTTACTGTGGTCAGTTGGTGGAAACTTGCACTTCTTGGGT
This sequence comes from Ptychadena robeensis, assembly GCA_036250615.1. Taxonomy (NCBI): domain Eukaryota; kingdom Metazoa; phylum Chordata; class Amphibia; order Anura; family Ptychadenidae; genus Ptychadena; species Ptychadena robeensis. The sequence continues at coordinate 116,489,211 of CM070037.1, read as the reverse complement.
GCACCACAAAGACTGCTTCCGAAGGATAGCATTAAAGGGGGAGAGAAGTGTTCTATAAGGAGGACGTTGCATACATCATCTTTGCGTAGGCCAAGGTGGGGGTGGAGCTAGGGGCTGGCCCTGCAGGGAAAGTTTGGGAACCACTGGCATAGGCTGTTCTGAAATCTTATACCATCCAATTTAGAATTCCTTTCTCAGAACACTTTCACACTTATTTATCTATTATACTATTTGAATATGATGGGTTTGCTATAGGCATGTTTCCTACTTGTATATTTCAAAATAAATCAGAGCAATTCCTCCATTAAGGTACCCATACACGTTCTGATTTTTCGGGGACCGATGCGATATTCGATTTCGACGCCCGATTTTTGCTTTAGTGCTATTTTTAAGTCGGTCAGATGCCCGACTTTTCGGCCCCGATTATTCACAGCCCGACCGATTGGCTGGTTGGATTGGGAATCTTTTAAAAGTGGCCGACTTACCGAAAATTACAGGCATCCTCATTCGGGACCCGACCGACTTTTCGGCCGATTTTTCTAAAAACAGCATCGGTCGGACTACATTTGCATGTTAGGAATCCCGAACGTTCGACCTACCCGACAGGAAGGGCTAAAATCGCACGAAAAATCGCAACGTGTATGGGTACCTTTAGTCTGATTTATTATTTCTTTTTCCTTCACCAGAGATGCGCAGATCTATGAAGAGCTGTTTAATTTTGCATGCCCCAAGTTCCTGTCACCAGTAGTCCCCAACTATGACAACGTTCACCCAAATTATCACAAAGAACCTTATCTACAACAGCTGAAAGTCTTCTTGGATGAAGTCCAGCAGCAGGCTCAGCTGTCCACTATCCGCAGGTGAGTACCCATTACTGGCCCTCATACTAGGTACAGTATGTTCTTTGACTCCTTACCTAATATCTTCTTTCTCTCAGCTTCCTGAAGCTTTACACCACCATGCCCGTGGCCAAGCTTGCCGGTTTCTTGGATCTGCCGGAGCAGGAGTTTCGCATTCAGCTTCTTGTTTTCAAACACAAGATGAAGAACCTTGTCTGGACCAGTGGCATCTCGGCATTGGAAGGAGAATTTCAGTCTGCCTCAGAAGTGGACTTCTATATAGATAAGGTGACTTTACAGCTCGTATGCCAGGATTATTTAGAAGGAAACTTGGGTTTAAAAAGTCGACAAATGTTAAATGAAGATAAATTAGTGGATCTTAGTGGCTCTTTTTTTTGTTAACCTCCTGATAACAGCCATGCTGTTATCAGGCACACTCGCCTATTGTCATGGAGCCCACAGCTATTCTGCATCACGGCGGGCTCATCGATCACTTTTGGCAGCACGTCATTGGTGATGCCAGGGGTCATTGCCATAGACCTTCATGTTAATGGAGGGTCGTCGCTTTCCCGGGCCACATCGCCAGCGTCATTAATGTGTACGGGGCAGGAGGGAGGGCGGGGGACACTAACAGAGTACAGGTGTGATACGGGCAAACTGCTAGGACAGTTAATGCTGTTGTAGTGTTCACACTGGCCCTGCAGCATGGTATGCAGTAACTATTAACCCTCTGGGCGTTACATGCTTTTCACGCCATTTTTTATGGCACGAAAAGCCGTTTCCCCTGCAATCGCGGCAATTGCAGGCTCTCTCCTCCACGTCAGACACCAGCTATGTGTGGGGAGAAGAGCAGCGTCCCTCCATTAACATGGTCTATGGCGCCGCACCCCACCCTCGGGGCCAGAAAGGCTCAGTGTGTCTGCAGCTATGTAGAAGAGCTCCAGGCACACAGACCCCTGGCGTTTGTGCCCTATCCCGGCACGGGCGCAGTTTGATTGACGATCAAACTGTGCCCGAACTGGCTTTGAGCATAACGCCAAGGAGGTTAAAAAAGTGCTGCAACGTGGCTAGTGTGAAACGCCCTATAAAGGGGGGGGGGGGGGGTCCTGCTCATCCTGTGACTAACTTGGAGCACTTATGGTCCTCATCCTTGGTAACCTCTCTATAGGCTTTGCTGCTTCTTAAGGCTTGTGTCCACTGCTTCTGTTACCACATCATGTGTAGGGAAAGAGATGCAGAGAGGACACTTCCCTCTGATGAATGTGACAGTGTCCACTCTGTGTTATCTAAGCAGTGCACCTGCTGTGCTCTTTTAAATTCATGGAATGACGTCTTCAAAGCAGCACTGCGCGGTGCCGCCGCTGACACATCCATTGATGACCAATGCTGTTCACGTGCTGTTTTTCTGCACCTTTTGCCATGCATTGTTTACAGAACTTAAATTAGAAAAAAGTTGTCTCTGTAGCACCAATATCATTATACAGGTTTGTCCATAAATATTTGGACAAAGTATGTAACAGATTTTACTTGCTCGAGTTGGTGATGACTGTATAAAACATCAACAATCGGCCTGCAAATCGTCCGCAGTGTCAGCACAGAAAAAAGCAGACACATGGCCTTATTATTGATTGATTCTTTCATACTTTCCCTGTCTGCCCTTACATATTTGAATCCCAAGTGTGGCTTCTCGCTTCCCTGCCAGATAGTAATAATAGGGGAGTGTGAGGCTTTGCCTGCTTCATTACAAAGCCAGACAGGCTAAAGATCATACAGTACCACAACACATCGCAACTAGGGTTAATGCAGTGGTTCCTAAACGTTCCTTGCAGGGCCCCCTTTTCTACTTGGGAACATTATGGAGCCCCTCCCTGCCTATTTAAACACAGGTTAAGAATTAGGGCCCCCCCCCCCGGAATACCTTCTGCTGATCAGCAGCTTGCTTGTCCTTCCTGCACTGCAGCCAGCCCTGACAGCCACACAGTTACCCATTGTACCACCTGAATGGGCGATTCAGGCATGGGCAGGTATCGGTGGGTGTCTTATTTGTGGGAGGTGGCTTATTTTGAAGTTTTGGGCAAAAATGGGGTGGTGGCTTATTTGATGGGGATGGCTTATCATAGGGGAAACAGGGTAGTGGAGCTAGAGGGGGAGAAGGCTTTAGTTTTCACTACAAGTGTATCTCAATTCTAGTCTTGGGCCGCTCCAGTTCCACCTGTACTGTTTTTTTTATGAGAAGTTCTACTTATGCAGCATAAATATTTTGCTTCTGTAGCCAAATGAAACGTTTAGAAACTGAACTTTTTTTATTTATGTTTCATGGTTTTTTTCTCTCTCTCCAGGATATGATTCACATTGCTGATACCAAAGTGGCTCGGCGCTATGGAGACTTTTTTATAAGACAGATTCACAAGTTTGAGGAGGTAAGCTTCCTGTTTATTTCTAAAAGAAAAAAAATAATTTTGAAGAGAATAAAAGTTTTTAAAGAACAACCAGCAGTAAGGGTGAGTTAACCTCCTTGGTGGTATATGTGAGTGTAGCTCGGGGTAGATTTAAATTTTTCAATATCCCCACTAAGGATTGTTTCCCCGTTCCAGTCACTCGATCCACCTGTCATGTCAGTGACGATACTGGGGAGGAGCCTTTGCATATCAGCTGTATTGTAATATAGACACGGGGCACGTCAGAATGTGCTCTGGGGTCCAGAAATTACTAGGTGCCCTAATTTTTGGACTATAAGTTGCACCTTTCCCCCCAAAATCTGAGGCACGGCCACAAGTGGTTGCACCTCGATTCTCGGCAAGATTAGCCAGGAAGGCAGAGGAGCTGTCAGATGGGAGGTTCTATCTTCACTGCTCTGTTTACATCAGCAGACCCCTGCTATTATAAGCAAGATGAAAGGACTGACAGCCCACAGTGCAGAGGAGAGATCGGACTCTGTGTTAACAGTTTGTGAGCTGGGCAGCTTTAGCTCAACTCTTAGGGCCCCCATACACCTTTAGATTTCTCTGTCAGATTTCCTTCAGATCTCCTTTTGTTTTAACAAACCCATGTAGTATGAGGGACTTTCTAAACCATCAAGTCTACCTGTGTTCATTCGCAGAGGACCCGGCACTACATAGTTGTTGGTAGATCTTTAGATCTCTCTGTCAGATATTCTTTAGGTGTATTGCCAGCTTTAGACAGTGCAGATTATAGAGCTGCCACATGTACTGTATAGGGAGTTGGACACAAGCTGCCAATCTCACACACAGCTCTACCAGTCAGGGCTGGAGGCAGGGAAGGTGTCAGGGACCGCTTCTCTACCTCCTAAACTCCTACTCTACCGATTGGAACACGGAGCTCTGGCCAGCAGAGTAGAAAGACCAAATTTTTTTCATCCATCAGACACTCTAATGTATAGGGTGCGTCCTATACAATGGAACGTCTTACAGTCCGAACAATATGGTAATGTGTTTTTGTTACTTGAAGTGTTCCAGGAAGAAAAATTTGAAACACATATAGATATATGTATGTATCTATATGTGATGGGGGTTTCAGGGGTGCTGCTTCGATTAATTTAATTCATACTCAAAACTACATAGGTAGTTTTTGTAGTATGAATGTACCTATGTAGTTTTGAGTATGAATTAAATCAATCGAAGCAGCACCTCTGAAACCCCCATCACATATAGATACATACATATTTCTATGTGTTTCTAATTTTTCTTCCATGTTGTATAAAACCTCACTGAGGTGAGGTGGGGGGATGGTGCTTCCTTCTGTTTAATTTATTTTTTTTTTTTTTACCTTAAATGCACTACCAACCACCACTCTTATCTAAATTGAAGTGTTACAGGAAATACAAAGTGTAAATTGGACGACAAAAAAGCAAATTGGTATTTATTGTTCATTGAGGTTGTATTATAAAGAACTGCTGACTGTAAGGAAATGTTTTTCTTTTCTAGTTAAACAAGACCCTAAAGAAGATGAGCCAGAAGCCTTGAACTCCACAATGACGACATATTTATTAGGATTGAAGCCGATCTACAACTTCCGAGCACACAATCATTTCTGGAAGGACTGAAAAGTTTTAATAAAATAGTCAAGAAATATTCAGACTCTAGTTTGTCAATTACTGTACAGTTATTATATGAGGGTCAGAGACCCAGCTATTCACGTATGAAGTGAATACAGCATGTTCCAGCAGAGTAGGCAGGACTGGTTCACTCTGTATCCCTCCACCCAAACTAAAAGGTCAGTGCCAGGAGGCAGAGCGGAGCTCCAGGAAAGTGTGCAGGGCTAAAATAGTATATACTACCCATTCTCTTAACCCCCCCTAGTGGGTCTGCCCATTCCACGCTGTTTTTACAATGTACTCTGCTCGAAATTCACGCCCTCCCCCTGCCTCGTTAACATGGAGGCCTATATATATTCTCTATATCGCCGCAGCTTTCCGTGGATGTGGGGCAGTCATGCTACCCCGGCTTGTTTATCAAACATACTCCTGACAAACTGGGTACGTCATGACCGGTAGGGAGGTTAACCACTGACCAACTTATGGAGAGTCACATTTTACAATATGGCACTAACAACTTACCCATGAGCGGCTATTTACATATGGGTGGAGAGTCTGTATTGCATATTTGTTTTAATGCAATGCAGAATGTTAATGTAAATACACAACTCTTCCTATTTAAATCACCTTAATTCTCCCAGCTGGTTGGTCATTGTGTTCAGAGATAGGGTACTGCTGGTGCAAATACAGCGATTGCTCCCAGGATAATCTATTTTTTTTATATACATACATTTTATTTTATATATTCGGACCAGAACACATACAAACATTTTACTAATGATCTTAGTGGAGGAAAAAGTGCGTCTTGTGAATACCACGTTTTGCACTGTGCTTGTGTATCCCATACAAGTGTATCAGAGGTGTTTGCCCTGCATGGGTCGTCTTAACACAAATGCGACCCTGCATGAAAGCTACGCAGGTTTCTATAGGTAAAAAGGACTTGTGTTAAATGGCATTTTCTTTATCCTTCATAGCGGGGAGATTTAGAACTCCTGTCGTGTTTTTACACTTAGCACATGAACTGCTTAGACCATGGCGAGCCCTTTTCTGTTAAACCACTGGTGTCTTGGCCAGCGTGCTGCAGCTCAGTGTCAGGGTGTTGGTAATCTTATAGCTTCGGCCATCTTTATATATAGAACTTTTTTTTTCTCTTCAGATCTTCTTTGCCATAAAGTAGTGTTAACCCCTGCATTGAGCATTAGCTCATCCCCTTGTGAACAGAGGATCCCCTGGGCAGGTAATGTGTATGTGCTGCGTCTGGACCCCACCAAGCACTGCACTGATCCCGACGGATCACACAACGCAGTGGAGACATACCCTTAAGCATACCCGTCTGGACCCCCTTCGCTTGGTGGGGTCCCGTTGAAGCACATACAATTTACCAGCCTGGCAGGTCCTCTGTTCACACATCTGCCGATACAGGCACTACGTTAACCCCCCTGCATCACCCAATCGGCTCAACTCCATGTGAACAGAGGATTCGCCGGGCAGCTAATGTGTATGTGCTCCATCTGGGACCCCCGCGCTTGCTGCAGGGGGTCCTGACGGATCACACAACAAAGTGGAGACATACCCTTAGTCTAATGTTTGGAACAACAAAATAACTTTGCGCCTTCTTGAAGTTCCAGGGACACAGAACACACACATCCAGTGTGGATAATTAAACGATGAAATGTGGGTAAGAGCGCAGCTGTTGCCATAAATGAGAAAGCCGCCCACTTCTCACACGCCACCTGTTGTGTGTATAATGTGTACGTTTTCCTCAATGCCGACGTATCTGGTGTGCTGTGTCCAGTATTGTTCATGCGAGTCATGTTGCAGCGAGATTTTCCCATTGTTTTCTCACTCGAATCTTCTAGAGCAGTGGTTCTCAACCTGTGGGTCGGGACCCCTTTGGGGGTCTAGAAACTATTATATAGGGTTCGCAAGAGTTCACTGAAAGCATCAGAGTTGCTGCTTACAAGTGTGGTGGGAAGTAAAGAGGGAGAGTAATGCCCCCCTCCCTCCTAACTAAAGCTGGCCATACACCTGAAGATCTCTGTCAGATATGTCAACAACTATGTAGCATAGTCCCTTTGTGATTGAACACAGGTAGACTTGATGGTTTAGAAAGTCCCTCCTATTACATGGTTTTGGTAAAACTTAAGGAGATCTTAAGGAAATCTGACAGATACACCACATACAATTGCCATGCAATTTCTGTACAATCAACTTTTCTTCTACCAAAACC
>CM070037.1:116277839-116289355 GCA_036250615.1 Ptychadena robeensis | reverse complement strand
TCCAGCACTGGTGTCTGTGGTCACAAGAATAATATCCAGCACTGGTGTCTGTGGTCACAATAATAATTTCCAGCACTGGTGTCTGTGGACACAATAATAATGCCCAGCACTGGTGTCTGTGACCGCAATAATAATTTCCAGCACTGGTGTCTGTGGCCACAATAATAATATCCAGCACTGGTGTCTTTTTTTTTAAGGGACACAGACCATTATGATTTAGGAGCGATTTAGGAACCCACAGACTATGAAAGGTGGAGAGGTGGGGGAACGCATTTGTGCCGATTGCTCCCGGTTTTCTCTTCTCCCCTTCACCCACCCTTTCTGGCGGGGGTACGGCAGATAGGAATTACCGCGCACCAGGGAGGGCCGAGGAAGTGGACCCCCTTGCTTGGTCCCTGGCCCTGGCCGAGCTCCCTTCAGCCTTATATGGACTTTTTGGACAGTGACCACATTTGTATTAGTCACCAAGTGTTCTCCCCCTCGTCTTGGACCGCGCCACACACCCACTCCACAGGATACAAGATAGACCTTAATTTCAGCTTCTAGGGTGACCATTGAACCCACCACTGATGAAGCCCTCGTTACCAGGGCGAAACAAGTTGAGAAAAAATACACCTGTGATTAATGATTGTGAAGCTTTTATACATGTATGATCAATTGTTCAGGCTGTGAACAACCTGCGTTTTATTATGTATGTCTGGTTTTGTTACGTCGCTCTCAAATAAATGTATGCCTTTTAACTTAACATCTCAAGTGATCTATGTGTCTTAAAAGTCCCTAGGGCTAGCCCCCCCAGATTTGGAATCAGAGGCATCTCTGGCCAAATAGTATATATAGGTGTTTGGAGTTACCGTATATACTTGAGTATAAGCCAAGGTACCCAATTATAGAAAAAAAAAACTGGGAAAACTGAATGACTCGAGTATAAGCCTAGGGAGGGAAATGCAGCAACTAAGGCACAGAAACACCCAGCAAATGTACTTTTGTTTGGAGATGTAATTATTTAATTCTGCAGATTTGTAATTTAATAACAAAGCCCCTTAACATGATATCATCACTAGAAGTGCTGGAGGTGTAGAGAAGGGATGTGGGAACATTGTAAAGAAAAAAGTATTGTTCAAGTTTTTGCACAAAATGTTCAGATTTGACTTGACTTTGAACCTAATTTATGCAAAAACTACATATGCTAAAGCAATAACGTTTTTTTTTTCAAACCCTTCTTTACACCTCCAGCGAATTTGGTGGTGATTGCATGTTTGGGGGCTTTGCAATTTACTCATAAATTCCACCTACAAAATGCAGCGATTTAAATTTTTTTACCCGAATATAAGCTGAACTTCATTTTTTGATTTCAGGTGCTGAAAAATTTGGTTTATATTCGAATATATACGGTAATTGTATCCGATCAGATTCTGGAGCATGTACACACCTTTCTCCTCATAATTGAAAAGCAATGGAACATAATGAATTGGTTTAGCATCGATTACATTGTATGGTTGTTGATATTAGATTGACATTTCATTTCAAGCAAACCAAACTTCTGTACTACAACCAAAAGTGAAGTCATTTTGTAATATATTTTAACTGCCCTAGCGGTCGGGACGGCACCATCTCGTCCAGCGCTGCTACTCCCACTGGACGAGATGGTGCCGTCCAGTACACATCGTGGCTCCGGCAGCGCATACTTACAGTTTTGCGCTGTCCCGGTGTCCCCGATGTGACATGCTGCCAGCTCCTCTGTCTCTTCTCCCCCCCCCCCCCCTCGAAATGCATGATGACGCCACATCGGGGAGGCGGCGGGAGATTTGAAAAGTACAGTGCATGAAATCAGTTTTCTATGTAGAAATCTGATTTCGAAGTGCTGCTATGTACTAAATCTCGCCAGAATAAAAAGTCTGTGGTGCCCCAGATGTGTCCATATGCAGTAACCCTCTCTTCCCTGGTGTGATTTTATCACATTCATCACACCAGGTTAGAGAGGGTTAACTGCAAATGGGCACATGTGGGGCACCACAGACTTTTTATTCTGGCGATATTTAGTACATAGCAGCAACGCTTTGTGCCCTGATTTTTGTGTTTTTCTCATTAATTTAATTTAAAAAAAAAAAAAAAAAATTATTTTACATAATTGTTTGTTTCAAACATTATGATATTCAGTATGTCTATTAGATCCTTGTACGGACAAATTTTGGGAAGTTACAGGCCTACAACATAAAGAAAAATTTACCATTGAAGTCTATGGTGCACTTTTGGTACAGAAATCTGGACCTCAGCAGTGCGCTAGGGAGGTTAAAACTGGATAGCTCTGGGAACAGGGACATCACTAGTATTGAGATAAAACGGGGACTTAGCCCCCAGGGTTGTAGCAAGGAATGGTAACTACACTATTTTGAATCTCAATTTGTAATCTTGCTTCTATGATGTATTTACCTGCGACCAGTGTACAAGCACTCTTGTATGAAATGTATCGATATATAATAATAGTATTTAAAAATATTATGATATTTAAAAATAGTATTTTTTTAGAGGGGCTTGGTATCATTTTGGGGGTGCTGAAACCCACCCAAAGTAGGCCTAATAGTATCCATGACTGGGACCAAAATGTGATGGACAAATGCTGTGATCCTTTATTTTCCATTTCCCATTTCCTTGCTGTTACCACCAGTATAATAAACTCCCACTAGATGGCGCTACAATCCCACTAATACCACAGTAACCTAAGTACTTAATACTATGCTAGTGGAGATGGGTCAGAGATGCAATCCGCTGTGTACAGTCACTGCAATCAGCTCTTATTTGTTTCAACTCAGCCTACTAGGATTAAATGGATTTTGGAGCTGTGACAGCTTCCATTGCCGCATATATGTAAACTTTCCAGACTGAGCTTTCATTGCAAAAAGTGAAACGTCGTCATTGCTCATCAATTTTCATTATATAATTATTATTTTTTTAAACCCAGGGAACAATTATCTGAAGGGTTTGTTCTGAAAAGTAAAAAGCTACTAATTGCCCTATTCAATAATAATCTCAATATTAAGGGGAAGAAATGTTAACCTGCCCTGTAACAGCTCGAATCTGAAAAGTCAATTATATCAAAGAAGACTTTTGTAGCTTATCTGAACGAAAAAATATAAACGATATGAAATTCAGCTTCACATGTTTACCAGGATGGCAGTATATAAACACGCTACAGCAGGGGTGTCCAGACTTTTTGCAAAGAGGTCCAGGTTTGGTGAGGTGAAAATGTGTGGATGAAAGTGAACTATACCATGGGGCAGATCTCTTCCTTCGCACATACTTGTCATTTTTATTGGAAAACATTAACCATTCACTGACATAACACTGACAAAGGCTGCCCCTAGGCATGCTGGAATTTGTAGTTCTCCCATCTGTCTAGTCCAGTGGTGGGCAACTAAGTTGATATGGAGGGCCAAAAGTGCGGCCCCTGGCATCCCTAACATAACATTTTCCAATCATACTGACTTGTAGAAGCATTTTATAACAAAGAAATGACAGCAGGCAGAGCTAGAAGACATTATTTTTCATTTTGAAAGCAAAACTTGTTTTAATTTATATTTTAAGCATTAGGGAACACTGCAGTATGGTAATGCACCTCTCCGCTTCCTGCAGTAAGAAGATCCAGAGCAATAACAGTTTTCTGTGCCGCAAGTGGTTGATCAAGGAGGGCTGCCAAACAACGCCCAAAGGGCCGCAGGCTGGGCACCAGGGGTCTAGTCACATTTCACCCAACCCCAGAAGCCCTGACCATTCTCCTATCTATGACATATGGAGAATCAGAGACAAGATCCCCAGCACTGATCACCGTAATACTGTATATAAGGGATAATCTGCATGGTAAAGCAACCAACACAGACAACATATGGCTGCAATTTTTCCTTTTAGATATGGTTCCCCCATACCTATTTGTCTACATGTGCTAACATCCCATCAATAACGTGTATACCAAAATAGTCAAATTTGAGGGTGAGGGAAAGATGCCACTTTGCATCGAACCCATCACTTCTCAGTCTGGAGACTAGGAACTCCGGGGGTCTCCATAATGAGAAATGATGGGTTCGATGCAATGTGGCATCTTTCCTTCATTCTCAAATTTGACAATTTTGGTATACAATACATGGCTGCAGGCAGGGCGCTGTTTAAACTCTGGACTGTACCATTAGTGGGGTGTCTGTGAAGTTCTCTTGCATCCCTAGAAACAATCCTTTAGCCATGTAAAAAAAAAAATGGATGGAAAGTTGGGTTAACCCATCCTCTGGGAGTGAAATGGTGCCACCCCAACGTGGATTGCCTTTGCCTATCATTATTTTGATAACTGGGGCCGCATGCCGGAGAAAACTTGAACACGGGCCACAACAGATCCGCAGGTCAGACTTTGGACATGACCGCCCTACATCTACAAATAATAGGTGTTATTATCTCTAATATTCCTCAGGCAAACACGAGACGCAAGAAACAATGGGAAAAAAACGCAGCCAGTCCACCATTTCTTATCATTTATTCAGTTCAGTTATTCATGTGTTTTTTTATAATATAACTGAACAATCAATTCTTTTCAACAAGTTTTATTTACAAATATATTTAGTACATGCCGCCTACACATATCTAGTAGACGATGCTCAGACCCAAAGTCAGTCTTCTAATTTCACTGAATAACAAATTCCACAATAAACTGTCTACAGAGCTGCTCTTTGTATCTGTGTTGTATCTGTATGAAAAATAAACCTAAAAAATAAATAGCTACAATGTTTTATTCTTGTGTTCTGGAAATTTCAAGTTAATGTACGGTAACTGTGTGAGGACCCCGGCTGTACCAGGAACGGCCTGCCGGTGGCGCTGTGCTTGCACTTTTCTGGGTCACCAGCAAGTGGCTCCCTGCAAGCGTGGGCTGGGTTGAGATCACCTGTCTCGTTAACCGGAACGCTATATAGGTGTGCCTCACCCATCCATGCTTACTGAGCACTTTTCTCCACTCTGACACTGAAACCTGAAGACTAGACATTTGAACATCTGAACTCCCTTTATGATTCACATATCCCTGGCTGGTTGTCAGTGTGTGCTGCCTGTCTGGTGGCTCCTTCTGCTCTGGATCCTGACAAACCGCAAGAAATGTTTAATGTGTCGTTTTTCAGCCTACAAAACACTGTTTATGTTCATTATCATTTGATTGATTTCTTCACCATTGGATTCGGGAAGGCACAAACAAGATATTTATATTGATCTGGTGATAATAAAATCATCATTTTGCCTTAGATCACAAAAGTCAAGAAGTACAATCAAGTCTATTTTCAACAATCAATTGCAAGTTGATCTGATTGAAAATGTATAGCTAGGTATAAACAATATGAGATAGATGCTATACCAATGAACAATGTTGGCCTAGTCATCGGGAAGTACAAGCTATACCAATGGACACTTTTGGCTTAGTCATCTGGAAGTAGAAGCTATACCAATGGACACTTTTGGCTTAGTCATCGGGAAGTACAAGCTATACCAATGGACACTGTTGGCCTAGTCATCGGGAAGTAGAAGCTATACCAATGGACACTGTTGGCTTAGTCATCGGGAGATAGAAGGTATACCAATGGACACTGTTGGCCTAGTCATCGGGAAGTAGAAGCTATACCAATGGTCACTGTTGGCTTGGTCTTTGGGAAATGGAAACTGATCCAAAGGACCATGTAATTTAGTCATCGGGCAGTAGAAGCTAATCCAATGGGCCCTGGTGGCTTAGTCATTGTAAAGTAGAAACTATACCAATGGAGACTGTAGGCTTAGTCATCAGGAAGTAGAAGCTATACCAATGGACATCGTTAGCTTAGTCAGCATGAAAGTGAAATCAATACATGGATAATCAATCAATGGATTGTATTGGCATAGTCATCTAACAATTGGCCCCATGTTGTCCCTATGGTCAACTGCCTAGTGAACCAGAGTTGTTTCGACCACCAAGCAGCGGTAGTCGAAAGGGGGGAGCGGTAAGCGACTGGTTCCATTCTACCCATCTGAATAAACCCTTACTTTATGTTTCAGTTTCAGCTTCAGCGTGTCTTTTCCAACCATTGTCAGTCCCTTCTACACTTCTACACTACTCAGACTATCTCTTCTGTCTCCTCTACCTACTGCCTTGGACAACGTTATTTGCTTTTCAGAAAAACATATTGCCGCCTTGATTCTAAAAGCCTGCCCAGACACTTGTGTGGGGAATAAGAATTTGGGTCATTGAGATCTGAAGGTATAATTGGTCATCATTAGTAATTATGAGCCTTAATTTCAGTATTTTAACAAAATGTTCCCAGAGATCATACAAAGTTAGTCAGTAAAGTTAAAGAACTGAGAATGGGTCTGAAAACTTTTGCAAACTTTGCTCTATTTTCTGCTGACACAGAAGTTTTTAGTGCTGATGACATCCCATATATTAAAGCCACATTTTTCTATAGCATATTTACAATCACTGGGTCAGTTCAAGGAAATTTACAGTATGTGCAACGTCTGTTTTACAGAGAACTTGCTAAATGTGTTACTCTAACGTCTCCGTTCCATACGTCAGACTTGCATTCCTCCAGTGAATTCATTGGGTTTCATATATTCGAGGAAGGACGTTAGTACTAGTTGCTGCCGCATTTCAGGCCTCATCGGAGGACAGGAGCAGAGCGATCATTGGTTACTGTAGGACGAAGTTTAACAGTTGCAAATGGATTGGTTCCCCTAAAAGAGAGAAAAAACATATAAATATAATGTTCAATATATAATATCACAGGTTATCATTTTAAGATTTTTGGGGGGAACAACAGAGATTGCCCTTCATTTGAGGCTTTGTGTCCATTGGTCGTCATGAACACATTGGCATTACACGTCCATGATGCCCAATGGAGGGGTTTGCCTGTGTTTGGTGCTCATGATGCATCCATTGATCCTTAGGTGTCTTTGCCTTTGAAAAGACAACTGAGGCCCAACATTGTGATTGTGTAAAGGTTCAGGGGTCAACCAGATCACAAGAGGCGGCTGTAATGCTGAAACTGAACCTAACCCACGAGGCCGAGCAGGGGTCTCGCTATGACAAACAGGTGAACCGCAAAACTGCAATAATTAGTCCACTAAAATTTGTCCAATTAGTGTTGTTCCCACAGCATGGGGGGTGACTCGGGCAACAGGCTTCTATCCCTAGGTAAGGCCAGGTTCCGCACAGATAGGCGCAGCAACCGTCAGTGGGTGCTGGATGCGAGTATGGTGGCCTGGCGTAGTGGGCGCAACAATAGCCCTCTACTAAACGCGGGGTCCTGTAATAGGGGCCGGGTGTCCACCCCACCGGAACGGCAATACTGAACCTGCCCCAAGGTATCTTGGTCCGAAGTCTTAAAGGGCCCTCCGCATCCACCTAGCATACCACCGCCACTACACTTGGCTAGCCACGGAGCGTCATCGACATTAGCCTTAACGCGATAGTTAGGCTATGTGCCCACATCAACGATTAATCGCCTCATACTATTTTAATTGTGTATGGAAATCGGCGTTAATCATGTTCATTCAGTTGAATGGGCTTGTCCCCACTCAACTGATGGCCGTGATTGGACCCCATAGACATGAATGGATGCAACATTCTCTATGGATGCATTTTTTTTTTAAATGGGGTGATTTAATTGCCCACCCGCTATTACACGCATGATTAAAGTCACGAGCGCAAGGCGATTAATCGCCTATTTGGGAACATAGCCTTAGATCATCCCATCAGGGTTCCCATCCCTGTCACCACTCTGCAAGTCAACAAAACATACAGCGATTTACTAAAAAGAAAAGAAATCCTGTATGATTTGCCTAGAACATGGAACCTTCAGATCAGATGGAGAGAAGGGTTGTGGGAACATTCCAACAAAAATTTCAGCTCAACTGTGAAACACTATTCATTTTGTGTTGTTCCTACAACCCTTACTCACATCTCCAGCAATTTTGGTGATGATGCCTGATTCAGGGGGTTTGCAATTATCTTACAAATAAACGAATCGAAATTTTGTGACCACCACTAGTTACCACAGCAAATGAGTTGGGACTCTGGTCCCATAGTTGGAGGAGAGGATATCATAGTCTTAGAGCGGGGGTCAACAAACTAAGGCCTGTGGGCAATATAGGGTGCTCCACGCCTTTTATGCAACCCCTGCGCTCATGCCAGGGTGCTGCTGGGGACAAGGTGCTGAGCCACGGTCTGCAGGGCAGCAAGGGGGAGTCAGACAGGTATTTGCCTGTCAACCAAGTTTCATCAGAAATCTCTGGGCCCCATACTAGGTAATATTTTGAGGCCCCCTACCCCTCCCCTGTCTGAGGGCTCCACAGAATGCTTACCTGCTCTGTAGCCCTGGAGACTAAAAGTGCCCACACACGTTAAGATCTGCCTGGCAGATTGACAGCTCTTGGCTGTGCGTCATGACATCATCACGAAGTGCTGAGAATCGGCCGGGCACCCTTTGTGTGCCGGCCATTACTTTGAATGGAGACTGGTCTCCATCCAAAGTAATGGGAACGGCCAGGAATTTACTGCTGTATTGGTTTCCTGGCCGATCGAGAATTCTGCCCACATGGATCTGTTGATTCATGTGTGCACCCGCGATCCGACACTGATTTTGCAGCTGATAGATAGCTTGCATGCTCGTCTATCGGCCACAAAAACGGCCGCGGATCGCATGATGACCTTAAAGCTGGCCATTTAGATCTTTAGATCTCTCTGTCAGATATCCTTTAGATCTACCAACAACTATGTAGTATAGGGTCCTCTGTGATTGAACACAGGAAGACCCTCATATTACATGGTTTTGGTAAAACAAAAGGAGATCTATAGGAAATCTGACAGAGAAATCTAAAGGTGTATGGGGGCCCTTAGACGTTCGCAGCACATCGACACTGCTGTTGGGGGGCAGCGCACAGGGGGAACCCAGTTGCCATGTTGACAGTGGCAGGTATGGCACCGTCCAGGCCCCTCTAGATGGTCGGGTCTGTACCGGCCTGAGGGCAGCCCTGTGTGTGTTCATGTGTGCATGCATAAGTCCAGCTCCCAACAGTCTCGGGGACCATCAACTCACCCCCAGTTGAAAAAGTTTGTCCTAGAGACGCATACCTACATCCACAAAACATCCTTATAATAGAGACTCTATGGTCTTGAATAAAAAATACAAAATGACAAAAATAAAAGATCCCATCTACACTAAAGCATAGAAATCTAATACTGTACAGAAATCTTACAGGAAAATGTTTAATCACATATAATTCAGCAAATTAATAATGACACCTACTTAGGGAAGAGGTCTGCGCGGAATGATTCTTGAGCCTTCTGTAAAAACAAAAGAAAGCGTAAATAAATAGACTTTAAAAAAAAAGGAAATCTTTAAAAAAGTAAAAAATGAAATGAAAAAACCCATGCAGGTAACTGGATGGTAAAATATACAACTGTACCACAAGCCTATCCTGACACAACAAGGTACATGGCTTTGTGTCAGACTGAATGCCTGGCATGGTTGGAAGGTGCCTGGTTTTGTCACCTAATATTTTGTAATGTAAAAGGACTGATCCGCATGCACAGACACAGACTGATAGAGAGAGGATAAAAAAAAATCAGATCATATGAAGCGTATCTAAAAAGTCTTAAATCTTGCAAAAGTGCTGATTTCCTGACACGTGTTTGTTGCCCCAAAAGTCACTATTTGTAGAGTCCATGACTTGATCAGTAAAAATCTAGTCACATATTCTCATCTACATGTTCTAGATAACTGAACCTGAAATCTAAAGATCTGGGACAACAATGTCAATCCTCACTTAATAACCTCATGACTGGGGTTCATACTGGGTTTACTGGAAATATCTACTATATTGCCAAAAGTTGTAGGATGCTTGGTTGTACACGCATGGCTTCTCATTCTTCATCTATAGGCTCATGCTTCACAGCTACAGCTGCTCCTCAGATGAGTACCAGGAGATGGTGTTTGGTCTTTCTCACTGTCTCATATTTCCCTGCAGTTATCCAAGTGACATATATTGTATTACTGTACTAAGCCAACAGCGTTCATTGGTATAGCTTCTACTTCCCGAAGACTAGGCCAACAGTGTCAATTGGTATAGCTTCTACTTTCTGATGACTAGGCCAACAGTGTCCATTGGTATTAGCTTCTACTTTCTGATGACTAGGCCAACAGTGTCCATTGGTATTAGCTTCTACTTTCTGATAAGTAGGCCAACAGTGTCCAGTGGTATAGCTTCAACTTTCCAATGACTAGGCCAACAGTGTTCATTGGTATAGCTTCTACTTCCTGATGACTAAGTGTCCATTGGTATAGCATCTTCTTTCCGATGACTAGGCCAACAATGTTCATTGGTATAGCTTCTCCTTCCAGATGACTAGGTCAACAGTGTCCATTGATATAGCTTCTACTTTCTGAAGACCGGCCAACAGTGTCCATTGGTATAGCATCTTCTTTTTCCGATGACTAGGCCAACAATTTTCATTGGCATAGCTTCCACCTTCTTTTGATTATGCAACTAACTCCATACCATTATCCCCTTTCACTAAAGTTTACACTTGGCACAATGCAGTCAGGCATGTCAGGCAAGTAGAGACCAAAACTTGTCCATCCAATTGCCAGACTGACGGCACTGATCTCCTGAGGGTGACCCATTCTTCACCATAAAAATTTTAGAAGCCATCTGTATGTTGAGGTGATGAATTTCTACAACTGTGGCCATGGAATTGATTGGTTTAGAAGGGTATCGCAATACGTTTGGCAATATATGGTATTATCTCCCTACCTTTATGAGGATTATTTATTAGGCGAGGGTATGGATTCTTTTTTTGTACAGGAATTTGGATAAAAACAAAAAACACACAGCACAGCTTACACTCACACTCTGCAGAGTTATTCCACACACTGTGGTCGGGGTTAGTAGTGTCAAAAGATTTTGTCATTGACAATGGGGAAATGGAGACAACACTACAATAGTTCTTGCCTCATTTAATAAGTTGGGGCACCATGGTCTATCTAAGGGTATCCCTTACATCCCAACATCCCCAACCTCTGCTGCCTCCACAGTGTGAGGATCCTCCATGCAGGGACTGACAGGGGCAACACTGATCATACTGTTTAACAGTCAGAGCTGTTATTCTGCATCCACCAGAAGGTTGGCTCTGGGGTCATGGACGTGAGGATGGAGCTAAAGGAACCCTGCTGTGGAAAGAGAGGATGGAGCGTGAGTGTGTTCTTAATCGTGTAGGAGAGAAACTTGATATAAAATATATATTTACAATGGTTTGCCATGATAACTTTGCAAAGGGGTTATCACTTTGAGGGGGAATTTCCCCTTTGCTGCAGACCTGTCTTCAAAAAGAACATAAATATGCAATGCTTTAATCCAGTGGTTCCCAAACTGGGGGGCGGGCCCCACTGGGGGCAGCGCAAAGGTATTCCAGGGGGGTGCGGGCCCTCATTTTTAACTTGTGTTTTAATAGGGAGGGGGGGGGG